>OZ024902.1:53218443-53310943 GCA_964017125.1 Flabesymbios commensalis | reverse complement strand
ACATCGTCAAAGACGTTGCTATTTTAACTACGTTTGGAAAGCGCCGCTTAACTATGTTTAACGGCGCTTTCCCAACGGTTCTCACTTTTCGGAGCACGAAGGTTCACCACACCTAAATTCGGCCAATCGACATATTTTACATCTTTGCGGGTGTAGTGACAAAAAGGACGGGATTTTCCTTTCAAAGAAAATAAACAAATCATCATCGGACCCTTCATTTGGTCAAAGCCATTATTATAAAGAGATGGTTGTTATGAACATTACGAAATACACAATTATCGGGTACATATCTCTTTCAAATGGAGGGTGGAGAAAGATAATATAGATTTACGATGATATAAGCCTAAATAACACAAATTTAAACTTTTTAGGTTCGGGGGCAGTTGAGCTTATTTTGGAATAGAATATGATATTGCATGGCATACAATACAATATGTTGTGATGACTCGACAAATATAAATTGGAACGAAGTGTTCTTCAGTATTCATTATCTTCCCTTGGAAAGTAAATTAATTGAGCTCGAATAGAAACTTCTGGCCACATACGTGAAATACACATACGTGATTATACATGTGTACTCTTCCCACCAAATAATTCATCATGTGAATGTAAATTCACACGATTACAAATAAAATATTTTGGCTGAATGATTTTAATTATTTATTAAACAGACGATTAAAACAGATTTTTCATGGTTGTCAGCGTCTAAGGCCACTATGTTTTTGTTCCTGTTTTAGATGAGCACGCGCATTAGATTTAGGCGGCGCATCACTAAAAAAACACGTGTTTTTTTTATGCCCAACGCGCCTATTGAATTGTTGCCGATTTCCGAAACCCAATTAATTTCGGGAGATGAAAAACATTCCAAAAAAGAGGTTCATTTCAGGAAATAAAAAATACATTTTTCCAGCTATGGTTTTTCTTTGCTTTTTATTCGTCGCCCTCATTAACGCAACACTATCAGGCTAAAATCATCAAAAATTCAGTATTTTATTTTGGCTTCTTAATATGACAATATGATGTAAGCATGTCCATTGACTAGAACTGCGTAATTTTCTTTAATTTTTGTGTTGCGCATTTACCAGTCAAGCGAGATATAAAGACTACATTCCCGTATTTCTTTTTTTGAACATGCCAACATTAAACCTACATTGGCTCAACGTCCTGCGTTTGCTGGGACCAAAAGGGTAAAAAGTTCTTGCTGGGACTGAACGAATAGTCTATAGTAATTATTATCTTTTTTATGAATTTATCGTTTTAGCTCCTGCCGTCACCGAAGGTGCGACAGAGGGAGCTATGGAATCGGGCCCCGTCCGGTACATTTTTTGTCGTCTATACTATTTGAAGAAAATAGCAAAAGATGCCGATATTTGGTATGTGGGTAGAGGCTGGTGTTAATTAAAGGACTCATAATGATAATAATAGTCATTCGTGCTTATTTTGACAAATAAAACAGAGTAAAATGGGCCTCTGCGATAAAATACGCTGAATTATTAGTAAGTTTCTCGTCTGATGTCAAAGCTATTGTGAGAAACGCGGAATGAAGTCGTTTGCGTTGTTAAATAAGCCACTAGACCACCATGCATTAAGTCCACGATTGCCGTTTTATTAGTCAATATAATTATCAATAAATGAGCAAAACAACAGAGTAGGCCCTACGCTTAACGTTCTTTTACAACTTTAAATTATTGCAGTATATATGGTATTTATGCATGTATGGTTTATACTTGAATAATGATACCATCAGAAGTTAAACATCGATAAGTTGCTCACAATGTAAATACGTGTAGTATATTAAACACATTTTATGCATTCGTGAAAGTTTATCATACAGGCCTAGTATTTTATTATTTTCTGCTCTACTAGTCCAGAGGCATTATGTCTGACTTTGTCGATAGGCCTACCCGAAAAAAACGTTGGGCTGTTTTTTTCTGCATAATTTTCTGCTATACTGAGGAACAAGTTCACAGGTTTAAAAAGAGGTTCCTTATAGACGGGAATATTGTGTTAAATATCTATGTGAGTGCGAGGCTGAGTGCAAAGTTTGTCAATATAAAGGTGACCTTTTAAAGTAAAATATAGATTGTTTATTATGAGCGCGGACGGATATTACAAATTTGTCATTCGATCATTGGTAGTTCTAAGAACGTGTAACATTACAAACAACAAACGTAAAATAAAAAGGTATATTTAACAAGTATATATACAGAGAATGTCTTCTTGGGACACTTGGCAAGGTCAATTGTGGCATATTCACTATTTTGTACAATCTAATTGATGATAAGCCACATGTACCTTGAATAAATGCAAGAACGAGCTTAATTTATCTTTTTTAACTTACTGCAGATAAAATTTAAACAATCTTGTATTCCACTCCGTGATTGATTTAAGTTTTATTCATAGAATTGTTTCTCGGTATGTAGTACAACAAATGTTGTCACAAAATGGTATATTTTGTTGTTTATCGCCAGTTCTCTATCTGAATTATCATAGCATAAGCTAAAAACAAACATTGACAATGCGACATGTCATTCAGTTTTGGTGTCGAGTACTACACTTGGGCCGACATCACAGAGTGGCGTGTCACAGAGTGGTATTTTTAAATATATATTTTAAAATTCCACCCAGGCAACATTATCTCGTCTCTCTATATCTATGCTGACAATAAGCGACTTGTCTATAGATGACACAAGAAGCATTGAGAGATGTTTAGATTTGTTCAGTGTATAATAAATTAACCTTGTTCCGATGGTATCGTTAGATATACCGAACTGTTTTCAGAATTTGAGTTACGTTATTTCCTTTTACTCTGAACTAGCAGTGAAAACCCTTGCAATGTTGTTTTACTATTGGGCCAGCGTCTGCAATCATGTCCCAACAATAAAACAGCACTTAGTCATAATTATAGTGTTTTCTAGATGCTGTTGTGAAGCACAGTAGACCTACCAACGTGCGATGACACAGTCAGCTACGATGTTAATTACTTTCGCCCCTTGTGTTAAAAACTTTCACCTCGATTTAGTGCTGTGATTGCACAGAAGCTAATGGCCAGTTAATTGTCCTTCCTAAATGTCAATGTAGTATCATATAGTGACCATTTGACATGTTTGAAATCTATGATTGACCACTGGTTGTTTTATAGTGTTTACTACGGCATCTAATTGGGCGCAAAATTACACATCATGCAGAAACATAGTGGTTGTGAACACTAATATACAGCTAAAATACAGGACAAAGCCTGCTCATTTATTATTTTTCAAAGAAGTGTTATTATTTTCAAGCATATGATTTAAATGTCAGGTTCGTAATATTATAATAACAAGTATTAACAAATTTTGCTTTTATGCACACAACATAAATTATTTATACTTTATACAATTTTTCAATGTACGTCAAGATATTTTATTTGTTTTAAAATAACAGACAAACATTGGCCTTAAAGGTTTATACCAATCAGGACAGGAAGTTAATGGTGTTAAAACAAGGTGACACACCTCAGGCCAGGAGATGGACGGGTAAATTAAAATAATTACTGCGATGGCCCTGAAAAATATAACTCAGGGCTTGCCATCCCATCAAACAAGTGACGTTGAGCCAATGCTGTTTTAATGTTGGGCCAGCGTCGAAAACGATGGGCCAACACTAAAACAAGATTGGCTCAACGTCTCGTGTTTGATGGGATTACAAAGTCACAAGTACAGCCCATTACAGATCTGTCGTTCAAAGGCAAACAGCAGTAACTGCTCACTTGAAAAGTGAGCAGCTACTGCTGTTTGTCTTTGAACTGCAGCATGACGGTGGTTCACGTCAAGCATAATTATATCATTATGGTCTACAAATCATTAAGTACTTGCTCATCTGATTCAGCCGGCAACGATAAGCATAATTATCTAAATTACCCTGTAATTTGGGTGTCTCATCATCAGGTTGACATTGCCACATAGGTCAGGGATACGTGTGTCCAAACAGCGTCCATTATCATTATAAATCATCCATCATTCAGCTCTCTACTGTCCTGCTAACCTCAGTGAAACGTGTAATACTATGGTTGACTGCATGACTTATTATTAATTCTCCGAAGAATCAGCCCACTGTTCCTATATTTCCGTGTAAATACCGCGAAATCAGTTCTGTGTAAGACCATTAACCCTGCTAATAACTCACTGGCCTCATCAATTTGTTTTAAATGATACTTGTCCAAAGTTCAGTTCAGATCACACAGATGACTACGATTCAACACTTTTCTAGTTTAACACTCAACTGTTTCATTTAGGGCCTACTTTGAGATGTTAATGCAAAAGTATTGCAGCCGCAATTCCCACCTCGATGTCACTGAAAACAGTCCGAGATTATGAAGTGCAGATGTATAAGTACCAGAAAAAAGGTTTCATTATTGTGATGGATAGGCCTACCATTTTTGTACCATAAATTATCATCAAAATATGCCAAGCGGTAGATTACATTTAGACTAAGTAGGCCCATAAGTACAACGAGGGAGCTTTTCAAAAATTGTGTATACGAGACTTTCAGCAGGCCTATTATTAACCTTCTCAGCGCGGAAACCGTCTTTAGCCGTCAAAATCTGACTGCTCTAGACGTCAGATTCTGACGTCTGAAGACGGTCCCCGCACTAAAAGAATTTCACATTGAAAAAAACCCTTTGGTCTCGATGGTTTATACAAAAATACTTTGGCGTTGTAAGGAATAACTATGACGTCAGCTCTTAATTAAACCAAAGTAAACAGAACGCCTCGTGTTTGCTGGGTGAAATATCTTAAAAATATCTTGTTCTAATCTAATCTAATCTGATTATTTTTTTCTGTTAATTAACTTGTTAAACACTTTTGTCAGGTCTGGATCCGCTCCATGCAGTTGCCCTGTAGTGTGCTTTCTGTGTGTATGTCCGTATTGAAACTAAAAACCAAATCTATATAATAGTAGTGGCTATTTTTAGTTTCACCTTACTTTTCATAATATATTCTACCTTAAAGGGACAGTCCCGGGCTAAAATAAAATCGGTGATTTTATTTTGGCTTCTTAATATGACCATATGATGTAAACATGTCCGTAGACTAGAACTGCATTTTTTTTTTCATTTTTGTGCTGCGCATTTATCAGTTAGGCTAGATATAGAGACGCAATTCCCGTATTTCTTATTTTTGACAGGGTTGTCCAAAATAAGAAATCAGGAATTTCGTCTCTATATGACGTGGACAAATTTTGTTCGAGGTGAATGGATAGAGCGACACCTGGTGAATACGTGACAAACGCATCTTCCTGGCAGCAAGTCTTGACACAGCAAGGCCGTCAGGCCAAGCCTTGCTGAATTAGCCATACCATCCACCTATTGGGGTAGGGAGGAAGATTTAGATATTGAATATTCATTAGTTTTTTCAAAAAATGTCTTTTTAATGTTGGCCCGCTGTCTGCGACGTTGGGTCACCATTAATTCAACCCTCACGCACGTTTCGGTGAGATGTGGTGGTCTGTGTCTGAGACGTTTCCGGTGAGCTACTCGGCCAGCAGACATGTGTTGTTTAATGTAGGGCCGGTGTCGTAGACAGTGGCCCCACATTAAAACAACACTCATGCCAGAGGTCAAACTTGGGTCGAACAGAAAAAATATTTTTAGAAAGTCCCCACTCCAATAGGCGGATTCAACCCTGTTTCAGCAAGGTCGGTCTACGACCTCAGGAATAGCCAGCCTTGCAGTGGAAGATGGACAAACGGCGCATCAATGCCTTTATATCGTTTCAATGTATAAAACATGTCAATGGCGAATTAAACGATAAATATATGCGAATACATAATATATTAATCTAAAGAACGAGATTGTATATAGGCCTAATTATCTTATGGATCCGTGTTTCTAAAGTAAAAATACTAGTACTAATCCATTCATCTATAGGCCTACTCATCCGCTTAAGGCTTGATTAAAGGCCGATTATCAAGTATAATAGGCCTGACGAAATTGTGTGATGTAGACTAGTATAATCAACGAAACATGTAAACATAAAACAACTATTTCGTTTTCTGGAACAGTCTTTTGACGTCGATAGTAGTAGGTCCTATCTCCGTCAAGCTATGCACCGCCACGGTACTGGTCTCAAAAGGTTAAATGAAAAATGAACCAGGCGCAATACCACAAATTACACTTCGATAGGATTCTATATATGCTATATATTTGTTTTAATCCCTTCTAAATCGTAGGGCCTAGGCCCATTGTTTTACATTAAATCGTTTATTACTAAGATAACCCGCATTTTTTTATGCATAGGGGCCTACATTAAATAACTTTAGACTAGACTTGAATACATAATGTTTGGGACAGTTTTAAGAATCTATCCCACATGGCCTATTAGTCAGGGTCCATTTTCGAAATTTCTGACTTGGTAAGGCATTTTTTAGTAGAATTTGGCATGCAGTTGCTCTTACACAATTTGGGAACGCTGATTCCAAATCTGCCCCATGCCAAGCTACATTTTGTGTTTTTCCTACTCAAAATTAAAAAACAAAATGGCCGCCAAAATTAGTGAAAATTTCACAACTTTACATCACGGCTTAGCTTACAATGGACATAAAAACACCATTTCGGTGTATTAAAACCCACCTGAGCAACATAATTGAAGTCCCCTGACTTTCACCTTGTGCGTTTGCCGCTGGAGGACAAAATTCAAAATGGCCGCCACTGCAAGGCAATGTGTCACAACTTTGCTTCCAAATAACGTAGAAATGTGTTTTTGGTGTCTACATATAGGTTTCTCACACCCGAGAAACAGAGCCGTGATAACAGCTATTGTCAATATTTCACAAAGTTATGGGGGGGGGGGGGGTAACAAATGTTGCGCCAAGAAAACAACACATCGTAGTCCAGTGTAATAATAATGATTTATTTAATAAAGGCATTATTTCACATTTAGAAGCCGAGGGAAACAAACGTAATATCCGGCATGCTGTAAAAATGTTTAGACTATTGACAAAAAATATTTTGTGATTGTTGATAACTGTCCGGCACTAGATAACCTGTCGCTCACCATATGTCCGTTCTAGGCCTATTAGTATGTGGCCTATGTGATATCCACCTGCATCGTGTTTTTACAGTACCGTAAGAAAGCAATAATTTAAATGTGCGTTGGCCACGGGTGGCACCCTCCTGCCCAAGCCCTGTACTAGGGTTAAGCAAAACTTGAAGTTAATCCATCAAGGTGGTCTGCATAACCATGGCAATAATGACACACATACATGTTCCGTTCCCATTGAGACAAGAAGTCGCTTAAATTTAACAATTTATGATTTTAGTAATTTATGATTTTAGTAATCATGATAATAGTATCATCTTAATTTTTATATTTTTAATCAGAATAGATACCGTACAAAAGCCTGGTAATGCGCTGATAACACAGTTTTCAGACATAATTGAACGAATGAAGTCCCAACCATCGGCTCAGAGATCCACACAAAACCGTAATGTAGGCTACACCTATTTCTACTCCCCTAACTTGAATGAGATCAATGAGATCAATAACTATGATAAAATACAGTTACACGATATCGGAAATATGTAATTTGGTGCAGAAGTTGACTTATATATGTTTTGGGCATATAAGATTGATGGTTGAGGACACGCTAGGGTAATGTTAAAAATATTGACGATGAATTTGTTTTATAAATATAGTATGAACATACACCATCTTCAGAAGATGTTAGTAACTAACCTAGTCTTGGCAACTAAATGCTATAGAGTGTCATGAACAAGTCACCAAAGATTATTGGGCATACTATTGCAACAAGATATGATGCAGAATATGTGGTAATTAGGGCAATAGTACCGTTCGTAGCCGGATCAGGATGTTTTTATGAAGATTAACATAAAATACAGACACTTTCTAGATGTGGTCGTGATGTGGTAGAATGTATGAGGAATCAGTAGGTTCTGGTCATGCATGCTTCTAATCAGATATAAGCTCTCACTCTCACATAATATACAATAACCCACAGGTTCAGTTTTGTCTTGAAGTGGTACGAGAGCGACCACCCTATTTTGCAGGAAGAGGTATCAATGTTAAAGACAATAAGTCTTACCATATATAAAGTGATATGATATGTAGGTCCCTAATAACTATATGTCTCCTCCAGGCATAGTAGATTAATTATCATTCATACAGTGTATTTATTACTTATCTATTATATTCTTTTGTAATAAACATTGATCATCTAATATTCTATGCAAAACGCATGTATCCTACATCAAAAACATTTCCATGCACACTCTGAGACGTTATCTCAGATGACTATATAACAGATAAAGTAAAAATGAAATAAAATGAATCAGGCTTTAGGCCACCTTTGTGCACATATAGGCTAAACTGGGTAAGATGAATTAGATGACACTGTCCTCCAGACACAAGATTCGAAGCTACCTCTCGGTCAAGGAGGCTCCCCACAATACTGAGTTTTACACGTGAATGGGGAAGAAACATTTTTGTTTTTTTCAAACCGCCGAGACCGGGAACCGAACCCCGAACTCTGGCGTGAAAGGCAGCGGTGCTAACCACTTCCCCAGATAAAGTACAGAATCAGGGAGGAGGGTAATACAGTTTCAGTTCAATGTTCAAATTCACCACTTTTGGTAAAGAACAATCCCATTCAACTATTCAATGAACACTGGTATTTAAGTGTGAAAAATACTGAAGTACATGGGACGTTAAATGTTATTACGGCAATCAAACTGTCAGATACTGACAATGTGGTAGTCGTAGGAACTGATATAAACTTGCTCATTCTGCTTTCGAAACGTTCTCATCATAGCAATGCCTAGCTGTGTAAACCTAGAACTGGTGATATTTATCGTACTACCATTCAACCGTCTCAATGGCTTCCACAACGCCAGCACATCAATTCTAAAAGAAAGACATTTAAAATAATTCATAAACATCCAGAACTAGAACTTAAGCCAATTTGAGTATTTCAATGTATCCTCTTCGTCAATAACCTTTGCCACAAAAAGTGGATATTGTTCCCGTTGTATTTTAGGCCTGTTTAGCAATAAATACAGCTCTGGCAAATTTTATAAACATCTATGAGATTGTGTGTTTGGAGCTTCATTGATGGACAACTGCAACTAGTTCTCATGTAAAAGCTTTCTGCTCAAGCTGAATAACTATCACATTTAGTTTGATTAATTGTGAATTAGGACCACGAGAAAGTAACCAATGGCGTCCTATCAAGGAGTCGCTACATCAATTTCGAAGCTGCACAAATATATGATCCATATATTGATGAGGGTGACTATTCTAGCATCATCATTATACAAGATGATGGCATTCATGCAAATCTGAGATATACACAGCAAGCCTATGTAGCTACAGTGATGAAAGTAGCACATGCTATTTTTGTGCAATTTCCTCATAGTTAATGTGTTGTTTTGGAATAATCTTATTTTTTGCATTCCCCGTAGCTACATGTAACATGGCAGTTGAGTTTTTTGATACTGTGAAATTTTGTTGTATCAGAAAACCAATCGGGCGCCAGAAATAACTTCCTACGACATTTAGAGAAATGGTTATAGTACTTGCTGTATAATTGGCGGCCATCTTGGATTTGTCCCTGAAACTACATGTAATATAAAAGTTAGAGGTCATTCCTGTATTGTACTAGATTTATTGGTATTAAAAACCTATATTCAGCCATCAAAAACAACTTTCTATGACTTTTAGAAAAACGTTATGGTACTTTCTGTATTATTGGCAGCCATCTTGGATTTTTTGCGTGATAGTTGACCAGGTCTAATAGAACATGAAATTCATCAAAACAAAAATGTTATTTTGAACACGAAAGTCAAGTTTGTGTGTCCGCTGTGTACCCAGACATGATGTATAATCATGATAAGTGAGACTTTATCTGCTATTTTGGCGGCCATTTTGTTTTGCAATTTTGAAAGGGAAAAACTAAAAATAGAGCTTGGCATGGGGCAGATTTGGAATCAGCATATCCGAATTGTGTGAAAACAACTGCATGACAAATTCTACTAAGAAATGCCTTACAAACTTTAAGAATGCTTCTTTTTGAAAAATGGGCCTTGACTATATAATAATAAAGGCGTGATAAAATCAAATAAAATACCAGCGGGAGCGACCATTCTCCATCCATGCTGAGGCCGAACAAACATCAGAGTATACCCCAGGTTTTAACAGGCCTGTGCCATCTGTTGCATGGATGCGGCGCCCCAGCAATCACGAAGAGCTAAACCAATGCTGGGTTAATGTTGGGCCACAGTCGTCAACATTAAAACCAACATTGGTTTAACGTGTCGTTTATTTGTTGTTGCGACCCTGGACCTGATATTTTAAATGGTATGGCGGGGGGGGGGGGAGGCGATAAACCCAGGGAACAGTAGACAAATGATGAACCAACGGCGTTTCAATGCTGGGTAAACACATCAGATACAGGTGAAACATTCGCCCGGTCGTAGCACTATTTATTAGCTACATCGAGGCACGACGAGGCCACCTAGACTGTGAAAACAAAGACATTGAACCGATGTTGATTTGATGATGGCACACCGTCTTCGACGCTGGTCAACACCATATACCAGCATTGTGAGGACATCTCGTGTTTGCCGGGCTGCAGGCCCCTATTGACAGGTCCATAATGACTCGTTTGGTGGGGTCATTGACCAGTTTCCATGCTGCGCAGTAGACGAATTAAAAGGCCAGTAAATCATGGTAATATAGGCCTACATGTGCTTATTTTCACTTAACCCGTTAAGCCCTCACGATGCATTAAAGCATCATTTTACATCCGTGAAAACATACTTGATTTTCCTAAATTTTTCACCCACTTCAACTCAACTTCATCCACTACAAGTCGAGAATTGCGACAGCAATTCGCGGCTTGTAGTGGATGAAGATGACAATGGTAAATTCAGGCTTGAAAGGGTTAAATATATGCTGACTTGGTGAATTCGTGATTTTATACAATGACATCACCATTATAGTGGATATACACGTAAATATTATATAATAGTTTTTTTTCTGATAAATACGAATTATTTTTCACCATTTCCACTTATGAAATAGTAGACCAATTTTGGTCTCAATGGTGGCCCACCGTGACAGTGTCCCGTTATTAATTATCAATATAAATTAATTATCAATAGAACTGTAACGTAGGTTGACGTAGATATAATTAAAAATGTAGGCCTACGTTACATTACAAAGTAACCCCAATAATATAGGCCTACTTATATTTAAAAAAAAAAAGAAACGCAACACAACTTTATTGATATACTGTTCAAAATATTTGATATAATTTCAGGAAACTGGAATATACCACTCATATTCGGTTATTTAAGATGAGTATCTGCCAGTTTTTTTACGTTAAATTAACCTACAGACTAAACTGAACCAGGAGAACTTCTTGATGATGAAATGAATCTGACAGCAGGATTCGAAAAAGGCCAAGCACTACGGTCAACAAGGAAGCTCACTACTATTATAATGAGTCCTCAGGGGTGGGCGAAAAAACAACTTTTTTAATCCTTTGAAACCAGAGGGTCGGGACGAACACAGAGCTCCGGCGTGACAAGCAGACAGCGTTAACCACCACACCAGGGGCCATTGTCCAGGGGTCAAATTAGTGAACTCTTTAAACAATGTCATTCCTCCGTCTAGACACAGCTCACCATGCATGTGCCTTCAGGTGGGGGTTCGACGGCAATTCCAGGTCATGGGACGTAGTCGTTCTTGACCACTTGACTAATTTAGCCCAGTGGCGGATCCAGGATCTGGAAAAGGGGGGGCGCCCGGGGTTTTGGAGGCTTACTCCCAAGATGTTTTTGTAAAGTTTAGCCAATTTAAGGGACTTTTTAAAAGTATTTGCCAAAATAGAGGCGCTCCCCCCCCCCCCCCCTAGATCCGCCACTGTAGCCTAATATGTATTATAACTCAGTAAACACAGGGCAACCACCCAATTTTGTTTTGATGTTGTGTCGCCGTCCGCAACTTTGGCCCAACATAAAGCAGCCGTGGGTCAACATTAAGTGTTTGCAGGGTAGGTGGTCACATTGAAGTAATTGGAAAATTGGTGTACCTTAAAACAGATATTCAGTTTAATATATTGTGACGTCACCGAAGTTTCGCAAGTGTGACGTTACAATACAAGTAATACTATTAGTCCTGGGGCTGATTCTGATAACTAACACACAGTTAGTCTAAATCCAGAGTTTGCTGCACCCCCTCAAAGAACATAGGTTTCTCACTTTTTTTTCTTTATTTGGTATGTATGTAACTAGTTTCAGAACACCAATTATTACACTGCAATATTTTTTTATTATATACGTATACTGTTAAATAGGTAGGCCTACTGGGTGAAATTTGAAATAATTGGTATGGTTTTTGTCAGCTACAAGTGTACAAATGGCAATATTCTCATTTTCATCAGAGCATTATGACCGACTGCAGGAAATGGTCCTCAAAGGGTTTTTCGGACACATTTTGAAAGGGGTAATGTTTTTAAAATGGAAGCTGGTGAACCAAAGAAACAAAATATACCATAAAACCTATGTTCTTCTAGGGGTGCAACAAAATCTAAGTTTTCAGAATCCGCCCCAGGACTATATTATTATAATTGGTATCACAGGCAACTGCCAGTAACTAAGCTAGGCGATTGTAACTTGACTGTTTCCAAAATTAAAGACCTTACAATATTTTGTATACAATAGGCTCTAATTCACTCTGAATATTTCTATAATTATAAACTTATAGCTGGTAGCATACAATAATATAATGGGTCGTAATATGCTCAGAGGGTTATGTAGCCGGGTGTTAGGGGCAGGCCTATTATGAATTTACACTCTCATTATGGGAGCAGGTATTTTTCAGCCCAGTTCATTTGACAAGACACATTGATTGGGTGCTTTCTTCTCCAGATATTTGTGACGACTATTTATGACATATTTGCAGAGCATCTGTTGTCTCTCAGCTCTGCCTTCTAAAAACCTACAATTAAACCTAATTTAAACTAGAAATTAGTATTTAAGCGCCGCAATCAGGCTAAAATCATCAAAAGATCAGTATTTTTATTCTAGCTTTTTCATATGGCCATATAATGTGAACATGTCTTTTAAATTTTGGATTGCTGTCACGTGTCGCAACGTAGCAAGTGTGCCGAAAGCCCCATTTATCAGTTATTTCTGATTTCTGAATTCGTATTTCCTTTTTTGGACATGCATGTCCGAAAATCAATTTCGTCCTTATTTATCGCTTAACTGGTAAAAGCGCACCACAAAAAATGTTTTTTTCATCATATCGTTGCATCCTCGTTTGTTTGGTTCATGCCGAAGTAGCTTAATGGCTACAGACCACGTGACAAATGGAGGTACTTTAAGTACAAGCTCAGTGGCACGTCTTTCATCCATGTCATGCAAAGTTACGTCCAAATTTACTCAATTTTATATTATCTAAATCAAACGGAGATAAACATGATAAAAAGTAGAACAATATTGGTTCTGAAAGGCGGGTTTTTGCCTAATGGGAACGCCTCACTAATAGTGACACTGGTGTTACGATTATTGAGGTTTTACAGCATTTTAAAAAGAAATGACAGGTAAAAACTAATTCTTATTGTTATATTAGTGAAGCCTGTTCTTATTGTCTACATGTACGTAACCATCATTGTGTGAATAATAGAAACAATTGACGTAGCTAATTATTTTAATATACTTAAAGGTTGAAATGCGCCAAATAATGCCTCAAATAATAATATCCAGCCAGATATCTCGAAAATCCCCTCGCTGGAAACAAGACGTGTGTTAGAAACAAGTGTGAAAAAAATAGCCATCAAATCGTTGATCTCGGCCCCAAACTAGATAACCTGTCACTCACAATATATCCGCTCTAAGTCATTTTTCGCATGTGGTTTACGACACAATCGTCATGCTTTCACAGAAGAAAGGGTTTCGTGCCTACGGTAAATGAGTCATGCGGATCAATGTAATAGCCATGTGTATTGGCCTTGGGCTAACTAGAGTTGACATTATTATAACATGACTACGGTGTATATACAAAACAGCCAGGTTAGAAATCAGCACATTAAGTGCTGTACCTTCATTAAGGTGAAACGTGGCTTCAACTTGGGAGATCTTGAAATCGTTGGCCTCCATTTTGAGAAATAGGGATGATCTGCAGTCACTTGAAGTCATAACTTGAGTTTCAATTGATACATAACACCTATCCACAAAGACTTACACTGGCTGCCCATTCAAGAGAGAATAAATTATAAGATCATTGTGACAGTATACAAATGTAACCATAGACTAGCTCCAAACTATCTATCATCTATCCTGACTACCAGAATACGAGACAATCAATACAAAAACAGGTGTGCCATAAACTTAACACTCATTCCTGTGCCAAAGTTGTTGGTAAACAGGCGTTTGGTACACGTGCCCCAGAACTTTGGAACAAATTGCCACATTAGGATAATTCGCACACACATATTCCAGTCTGCATATAGATTACACTGATGGTACACAATTTTTACCTTGATTTTAATAAACTTTAGCACACACAACATTTTTTCTGTAAGCGCTGTGATCGGCTATGCAGCTAGATACAAGCATCTGAAGAAATACAATAATAATAGCCTCGCTTTCGATCGCATATGAAAACGGACAAATGCCATAGACTTGCAGAACCCGAATTTCAAAGCACTATTGTGAATATAAAAAAAGCAAGTAAAAAAACAACAGAATTATTCACCAGTTGGCTGATGGCTATTTGGATTATCGGTAGAAAGCTGAAAATCTAATCAGGTCATATCCATATATAAAATCATATAAAAAATCAGAGAGATCCAATAATTATTTTCTTTATTAATTTAATCTCTTGGACAATGTTGGAACATTAGTAAAAAAATGACGTGTGGCGGCGGATGAAGGTGATGACAATACCCCTTCTGGCCCAATGAAGAGTAAAAAAAATTAAGCTCATAATTATACATAATCTTTATATACAAATAACTTTCAAGCAGTTCATCAAAATACATACAAAAAGCATGATATATCTTGCACAACAAGTGAATTAACAAGTCAGATGAGAATAAAGAAGACTGTTGTAACATAATCATGTCCCACCATTCTACATGTACTACCAGTACTATTGTGTGACATTCATATATTGACTATGTCTGTTTTAGACTGATGTAATGTTTTTTTTTTTTTAAATGTTGATAATAATGTCGATGATAACTGTCATTTAACTGGATCACGGGGATGAATAATTAAATGCATAACTTTATCATAATTAGGCTATTTCTCATGCAACGCCCAGTCTAGATACATAACGTAACACAGAGAGAATCACTATTAGTACCGGTATATTAACCGTTAAAGCTCTAAGATATAAAAAAATAAAGTTTTGGCCACTCTAAATTGTGTATCGCTGTCACGAACAACAACTGAAAGCGTTTACAATTGATTAGATATGTGCAATTTGAACCAAACCGAAAGTCAATCCAGCAAATTTAGTGCTGATCTCCCCGTCAAATTCTGTTGTTTGAAAGACAAATAAATAGGCTGAAAATCTATAGATATGATTAGCAAATTAACCCTTAATGCGCTGAAATATTTTATGGAAACCTTGGAGGCCAAAAGGTTTTTTCAATTTGAAATCATCATAAATGTCTTAGTTAGATCTTTCTGATTCATTTGAATACCTATGATATGGGTCTACGGTACATGATATTATTAATATTTTTACTCTTACAGTGCGGGGATCGACATTAGTCGTCAGAATCTGACGTCTACAGACGTCAGAGTCTGTCGACTAAAGTCGGTCCCCGCACTGTAAGGGTTAACACTTATCCCGATGATCACGACTATTGTCATTTTTAATCTGCTTTATTAGTCGACCAAATCACTGTTATTGGGAATGAAATGAGTGTATTTCAAGATTTGCAAATGTTTGGTCTCAAATTTAACAAATACAAGTAATTTTGACCCGCTTGAAGTCGTGTGTCAGGGTAGCAAGACACAGCTTCAAGTAGGTGAAATTTAAATTATTTAATTTAGCACTTCAAGGGCTATATATTATGGCTACATTTAACCAAATATTGTCCTCCATGAGAGAAAACCAACAATGCTCATTATAATAGAGGCTTAATTTCATGCTTCATTCGATATCAAAAGACACTCCCACTAAGTGTTTTTTTGGCAGTTTCACATGATTCATGTATGATATTCTTTAACATTTTTAAACAACTGAAAAATCTGAAATTTGAGAAAAATAAAAAAACATATCATGCAATACCAGTTACCATAATATTGTCATTTTTCTAAACTACAGTACCTAAGTTCTGTAAATGAGTTCAACAGTTAATTTAGAGTGATGATTTCCAGAAGAGCATTTTTTCGTGAGAATTTAAAAAGGTGAGACTATTTGCTCGGAATATCACACCTTCTGCTTCAGTTTTTTTAGGAGATTTGTCTGTTCAAGAGCTGCTCTTCTTTTTCTCTACAAATACAGACACATTAGTCATGTACTACTTTTTTAAAATAAAAAAAAAGAAAGGCATTAAATGAAAAAAAAAACAGTATTGTATTGCTGCTTACAAAGAAATGCCCTATGCCAAAAGACACAAAACATCCCTGCACAAATCAGGACTCAGAACAAAAGTGGTGGATATATAATGGAACTTGATTGTCATGTTACATAATAATTTTTTCTCAGCATACATCAACAAAAGAAAATAGAAAAAAACATTTTGAGATCAACAGCTGCCACAAAAATACGCTTATGACCCTTTGATGTCTCAGTAATGGACACGCCAATGATATAAGAATGTGTCGACCTTTTAAGAGTGAGAGGAAGCCTGATTATTCCACAAAACTTTAGATATATCCCATCATAAACTAATTAACCCATGTTCATTTATTACAAGCCTAAAGCCATTCAAGGGACGATAATTTATTATTAATAACAATAGCGCTACACATAAGTCATAGTCAGGTGATTATAAAGCATTATACATGTATTAGCTCACTATTGACACATTGTGAATAACAGTAGAAAAATACTAGGAAAATGTTCACCATCAGCTGGACTATAGTACTTACATTGGGCGTTCCAGGTTGACCTATCACATCTATTGTGTCTGTTAGTTTTTTTGTAGAACTAGGTGTTGATGGTGTTGTGCTACTGGTAGGGGTAGGTGGCTCTAGCTTGATGTCTAGTAGAGGTGTGATGGCGTCTCCAGCCCCTGCAGATGGTGTGCCAGGAGCTGATATAGGCGTCTGCTCCAAAACTTTACTCACACTACCAAGATCTGGCATCTGATGAGAAATGAAACACTGCATGATAAAAGTGCCTGGAAAAAAGCAACTTGATGGGTCTAGCTTTTATTTAAATGATCAGAATTCAAAGAATTACCTCAACCTAATAATTACAAATAATAACACAAATTACAAAAAAATTTAAGTAAATTTAATTTGTAATATTGTGAAGTGTAGGAAACAGCGTTACAGGGTACCACCTCGGGGGAATTTAAATTGTAAATTGGTCAGTAGTTAAGTTAGAGATGAATTTTGCATTAGTTAACCCAAGGCTGACCTTCAAATGTCCAATAGATCTATTTTTTTTTTTTTAAGCTGGAAATGTTATTGTAATTTCCAGCTGAAAATATTTTTAATAGTAATTAATAATATTGGTCTAGGCATATACAATGTAATTTTTCAAAAATATCTGGTAAATAATACCCTATAACTGAATCGTCTTCTACGCTTTTTCGTTAATTTAGAAACTGTAAATTTTTAAAATAAATATCATCCAAATTTAATTATTTGATTAACCCTTATCCTGTTAAGTTAATTTATTTAAATTCTCAGCAACTTGAAGTTGTGTCTCGCTATCGCGACCCACAACTTTAAGTGACTGAAAATTACTCACATTTGTTTAATTTGAGACTAAATATTTGCAAATCCTGATGTTTAAACACTCATTTCATTCACATTATCAGCGATTTGATTGACTTATAAACAACTTATCAATGACAAAAGCCAGGCTCAGCAGGATAAGGGTTATATGAGAATATATTACAACCGTTTTTTATCAATTTCAGTGAGATTTTATTTTTTTGATTTAAAGCTTCCAGACTATATATACGGGGGCCTAGCATGACAAGGGTTAATTACATAGATATTGATTGAATGCTAAAATACTGATTGTGAATTGGAATAGGGCTAGTTTTTTGAGTTGTACTGCTTTACGCCAGGCTCGACATAATTTACTCATTTAAAGCTGGCAATTACATCAGCACTGCCTCAAATCAATGACAACTTCTAGGTGTAATGATATAGCCAACACTAAACCCTTTAGGCACTGAGCACAGTATAATCATTTTTCAATCTGTTTTATTAACAGGTCAAATCACAGTTTTTGGGAATCATAAGAATTTATAACTTTTTCAATATTTAAAAATGTTTGGTCTCAAAAAAACAAAAATAAGCAATTTTTACCCACTTAAAGCTGTGGGTCGCGGTAGCCTTCAAGTGGGTGAAAATTTAAATAGGATAACATAACATAAAGAGTTAAAATTGTAGGTCATAATGGAGAGATACCAATACAGTCGGTTGTACATTTTTAATTGGTTTATTTGGGATTATCAAATCAATTAACATGCCTTGCCAGGAGCCAGTGTTTCAAATATGCGTCTAAGTGCTTGCAGTTCAACCAATACCAATACAGTTGGCTGAACATTATTAATTGGTTAATTTAGGAGTTTATAACATGCCTTGCCAGGAGCCAGTGTTTCAAATCTGTGTCTGAGTGTTTGCAGTTCATATTCACAGTTGGCCAGCGCTAACTTCAGCTCATACAGTAGTACTATGTCTTGGCGAAGTTCATTGAAGTGGGTCACCATATCTTCAGTTGGCATGGGATGTAGGTCTGCAAGCAGCCAAGGACAGATACATTTACGTTGCTGACAGAAATGTAGATTTTGTCACCAGATTTAACTCTTATAGCCCTATGATTGACTTTAGTCGTCAGAATCTGACATCTGTAGACGTCAGATTCTGACGTCTAAAGTCAATCTCGCACTGTAAGAATCAAAATATTTATAATGGCCGTAGATCCGTAACATCGGTATTCAAATGAATCAGAAAGAGCTGACTAAGACATTTATAATGATTTCAAATTGAATAAAACCCTTTGGTCTCCATGGTTTATACGAAAATAATTCAGCGCTTCAAGGGTTAAAATTGATATAAAACTTACCTATACCAAGTTCTTCTAGGGTTAAAATTGATATAAAACTTACCTATACCAAGTTCTTCTAGAACTTGATCGATAGCTTTAGCTTTTTTCTGACCAACTGAGGCAGGTAACTTCATCTGAAATAAAACCAGTTGCTTATGAGTTGCTTCTGCAATTCCAAAAACACAGTGAACTGAAACATTAACCAATTTTAGAAAATCTACAAGTACAATACATCCAAACCTAAGTTAACGCTTAACCTTTACAGCGCGTGATCAACTTTAGTCCTCAGAATCTGACGCCTGTACCTCAGATTATGACGTCCGAAGTCGATCTCCACACTGTAAGAATCAAAATATTTGTAATTGCCGTAGACCCATAACATAGGTATTCAAAAGAATCGGAAAGAGCTAACTAAGATATTTATAATGATTTCTAATAGAAAAAAACATTTGGTATGCATGGTTTATACAAAAATATTTCAGCGTTGTAAGGGTTGAAGCGTTAAGTTATATAATTTAAAATTTTACTCACTAGCCATTTTTATGCTCAGTTCTTCATCTAATTGCATCCTTTCATTATAAATGAATTTTATGAAAAATATTTACTATCTATGCATTCCTAGCAGGTGAAGGGTTCAGGAATAATTAAACCTTTATTCACTGATGAATATTTTTATTAGCTGTAAAAAATTATATGTCGGTTTAAATCACTCACTCTTTGGCTTCTCAGAGAAACTCCAGATTGCTTGAAATCTGAAAACTTGATGCCAGTAGATTCTGGAGTGATCTACAGATATAAAAAATAAAGATTGATTAGCCATCAAACAAATTGCAGAAAATTATGGATAAGAAAAGCTACCAGGGTGATTGGAGATCAAAAAGTAAAATTTCAAGAGAACGGAGACAAGTTACAGAGCTCCATTCCTACTAATCTGTTGGCAATTTGTACACTACATGTATATTGAAACCTGTACGCATTTCCATAAAATTGAACCCCTGTCGATAATTCTGTACATTATAAATGCATTAAAGCCTATTATGAGGATATATTGTCAGCCTGAATTTAATAGTCTATATGTAAATTTGCAATGCCATTAGTAGAATTGCAATGATAATGATTTATCGGATGTGCACACAATGATACATGTTAAAACTGACGATTATCGGGCAGTTTCAACCTATCAAATTATTTATTATCATCTTCTGAACCTGCAGAAAAATGATTTCTGTCATGTTTTGGTATTTTGGTATTTCCCAGCGCTGGTATATGAATGTTTTTTGTCCAGCGGTGGGCTGACGGCGGCTAGCTTCTAGGCCTTGGGGAGGTGGTATTGACAGTGATGGGCATTTAGCCGAGTGTACACTGTCAAGAGAGGTGAGGCGCTCTAGCCTATCATTGTGTTCGATAGCCAACAGGAAGGCTTGACCGCACTGCCTCTTTATTTCTTTCCTCCCTTGTCGTTCGAGTTGTGGGCTGGTGACAGCCTACCTTGTTCATGGTAGCCAGCATTGGAAGTTTGGAACTGAGGATATTGCTTACAGGACAAAAAGGCGTGACCATCCCCACTCACCCTCTGTGGATTTTTCAAAACATGATATACTCATCCCCTTGGAGTTTAAAAGTGATAAACTGCCACTTTACAAAGTGGCAGTTTAGCACCTTCTAACTCCAAGGGGACGTACTGTACCTCTCTGGTTTCCCGACGTTGAGTCTGCAGAAGTTTCTTCTTTGTCGCCTTCCTGTCAGATCTGCGAGCTTCCATACTGTTATCAGCAGCAGTAATAAGCTTCTGCAAGTCCTGGGTTTTCTTTTCTCGTTCTTTCTTTCTCTGCTCTATTTTCTTTAGTTCCTGAATGAGGTAATCCTCCTCCTCAATCTGTAGAAACACATCTTTAGCTATTATAAGTTCCATTTGGAAAACACATACAGTAAGTTGTGTCTCGCTGCTGCAAACCACGGTTTAACCCTCAGAACACTGATGTCGAATACAGTAGACATTCTGTTTTTTATTAGCACCAGTATAACCCCCGATAACCAGATGTTAACCCCTTTACTAAAAAAATTTTCGTTGTCATTCGTCATGTCACGTAACCATACATGATGGAAATTCCCGTCGAATTTACTATAGTTACACTAGGATCCCTGGATCCTGGCATGCACTTCGGCCTGGAAGTGAAGTGGTTAAAAGTAAAATATGCCTTAAATCACACTGATATATATTGGGACTTAAATTTCTCGAACAACATAAATTTTCAGTCACTTGAAGTTGTGTGTCGCGGTAGCGAGACACAACTTCAAGTGACTGAAAATGTAAATTAAATTGTTAACCTAAAGTGTGTAAAAATGATTTGAGTTAAACCCTATGCAAATCTTGCAAATTAAAGGCTAAAAACAGCTATTGACATGATTACCACTTTAACCCTTTCAGCGCGAGGACCGTCTTTATAAGTCAGAATCTGACTTCCGTAGTGAATCTGTCGTCTGTAAACGTCGGATTCTAATGTATAAAGACAATCCCAGCACTGAAAGAATTGAAATATGGCCGTGGACCCATATGATAGGTATTGAAATGGAACGGAAAGAACTGACTGAGTGATATATGATGATTTTAAATTGAAAAAACCCCTTTATTCTCAGGCTTATACAAAAATATTTCAGGGTTGTAGGGGTTAACAGGACACAATCATATATATTATCAGTACCCAGTACTCACCTGTTCTTGTGACCTGTCAAACAATTTATTTAGCTGTTCTTTTCTACGTCTTTCATGTTCTGCATCATACACCCTTACTTTCACATCAGTCCCTGGAGCAGCACGTACCTGTTGATTAGGAAAATAAACGGTATAACCTGAGATGTAAAAACCTGCTTCAACATCGGCACTGACATGTTGCATATTTTAGAATGGACTAAATAGAAGAAAAAAATGGAAATCAATAATTTTAAAACAAAATGTTCCATAACTCATTGCCAGTTGTGTTAAGAATTTAGTCACAGTGGCTCTGTGTGCCAGTATCCATAACTCTGAAACACTAAAATCTGCAAAACATTAACCGTTGTGCTGCTGGAGCCGTATATATCCGGTTTCGAGTAAGTTTCAGAGAAAATAAAATGGCACTGAAATCCATAAAATAGCTTGTGATGGATGCTCAGTTAATCAAAATGTGAATTTTCACACATGTTTATTTTTCAAAAATAGTCATATTTTTTCGACGAAAAATACAATTGAAACAATTCAGCAGGACAAGGGTTAACACAATGTCAAATTATTTTTATCAAGCAGACTCACTTCGCTCTCCTTGTGATTTGCATCAACTTTCCATAATTTAAAATATTATGACATGGCTTGGCTGGCACCAAAATCCTCTCGGGAATTCCAATTCTAGCTAACATCTGATGCTGGTAGATATAATACATGTATCATCCCCTTGGAGTTTGAGGGTGTTAAACTGCCACTTTACTAAGTGGCATTTTAGCACCTGATAACTCAAAGGGGGGCGATATAAGCTATCACAGTACTTATTGTATTATTCAAAAAGGTTTTATCACCACATAGCACAGTATGATAACCTTGTTTGCAGCGTTATTAAATTGTTATGATTATTGAAAAAACAAAATAACCTTGATTAATGTGTTGGATATGGAATAGTATCGTTCCTTAAAATCCTCAACACTACGCTTGGGGAAACGAACAGTGTCCCAACGATCATGAATTATAATGAACCTTAGATCAAATCTGCGACACAGCTCGAAAAGATGGTCTGTTTCTTGCCGGGTCCAGGTGTCCGAATGAAGATGTTGCTGGTATTCCAAGTCAGAATACACTGGTACATCCACTTGCTACAAAATGATAATTACAATAATCATGATTTCTTATATTGCCAATGGTATAAAAATATGTTCCAGTCAATTTGTTGATAAGATAAAATATTGATGTGATTATCTACACCCCCCCACAATATATATAAATATATATATATATATATATATATATATATATATATATATATATATATACCAGTATACATACAATAAACTGAACTGTATTTAAATGTGTGTAAAAGAAATATTTACACTACATGGCATCTTTCCTCAAATGATTATAGTAGTCATTGCTGCTTAAATAAGTTACAGCATTAAATGCTGTAACATAAATAGAGGATTCAGCTATTCATTTTATTTTGTTTCTTATAAATAGGGGTAAGATACTATATATTCCTGTACCAAACTTCCTATGTACAATTTGGTCAAAATATTTTTTTTGTGGCTGGACATGATCTATATAATTTATTACCTTATTAAACCTAGCAAAAGGGTAATCTTTCCCCTCATCTGCTAAACGTCTCCAATGATAAAAAGTTGCACCATCCTGTCAGAAAGGTAAACAAAAGTTGCAGATATTCAAGATGAGATTTATCAGCTACAATATTATGTATGCTGAATAGCTTATATAATTGTTGATTTTTACATGTTAACAAATAAATTGTGGGGTTTTAAGATAATTTTAATAAAGCCATAAGAGCTCTTGAATGTCTGTTAAATTATCCCCATTTCTAATTGAAAATTTATATTGCCTCCAAGAATTATACAAAAATATTAGCAAAAAAAAGATAATTTCTGGGAGTTGAAATGCAATCAAATATAAACAGGTTGACCTTTCTAGCTGGATTACTAAACGGCATCCATTTCCATGGCCTAACACGACTTTGTCCAATCTTTGCTCTCATCTGCTTATACCCTTGTGTTTGCCGAGTGTCTGTTGGAATTATAGGGGTGGAATCTCTGCAATATATATAGGATATTTTAGAAAATTGTTTTATATATACATGTACTGGTACTGAATATCAATATTGTATACTGGAAATAATTTTTAATGAAGCCTAGCAGAGAAATAAAATAAAAGTTAATAGTTCATGTAAAGAGAAAACATAAAACTAACCATTGTTAATACTAATCTGTAAGATAAAATTAATTAGTAAAAACAAAAATAGGTTAGGATACTTTAGTATAAAATTATTTATTGAATCACCTGTGTGATGCTTTAACTTCATTAACTCTGCTAAATACATTTTACAGAATTTTTAAATATTAAATTCCTCAAATAATATCTATAAACTAGAGCCTGACGGCACTGAAGTAGAGCTTGCGTCGACCTTCAGGGTTATTGTTCTACAGACGGATAAAATGGAGCTGTCTCACAATAATTATTAATGCTGCTTAACTGTTTTGCTTATTTTAATCAAAAGATCAAAGTCAGACAAAATGGTGTTTAATTTATTATTTAACTGTTTAAAGTATTAACACCCAGTGAGGGTTTCTGAACTCTGAACTTTAAAGTCTGAAGTTTGAAGTCCAAAGTCTGAACTCTTTAGGTCCGAAGAAATCTGAAGTAGCCTATATTGTCCAAAGTCTGAAATTCAAAGACGGAAGTTCAAAATCCGAAGGACGAAGTCTGTCCGAAGTATATCCAAAGTCTAAAATCTGAACTCTAAGTCTAAAGTTCAAAGTTTAAAGTTTGAATTCTGATGTCAGAAGTTCGAAGTCTGTCCAAAGTCCAAAATCCAAATCCTGATGTTCGAAGTCTAGCTGAGGTCCAAAGTCTGAAGTAGGAGTCTGACGTCTGTCCGAAATTTGTCTGAAGTGGTCTGCATGATAGCGATCACCATTGATCAGCAGTGCTTCTGATCCTTATAACATATATTATAATGTATTTTGTGAGCTTATTTGGTTACATATGTATGTTTGTTTTTGTTGTGTGACAAATAAATTGACCGAGTCTTTGAGTCCGAAGCTTGATGTCTGTACGATGTCTGACAATGAAGGCTACAATCCGACGTCTGAAGTATGTCCGAAGTCCACAATCCGAAGTCTGAAAACTGATGTCTAAAGCTAACAATCGGTAGTCTGATGTACGAAGCCTGACGAAATCTGAAGTTTGATGTCCGAAAACTGTCTAAATTATGTCTAAAGTCTGAAGTCCAAAGTACTGTATGTCCAAAATCCGAGTCTGAAACCAAAGTCTAAAGTCTGTCAGTTGTATGTTGTGTAAGTCTGAAACTGAAGTCCAGAGTCTAACGCCCAAAATTTGAAGTTGAAAGTCTGAAGTCGAAAGTGTATCTGAAGTCCGTTCAAAGTTTTTTGCAATTATTATAACTTTGTCATACAGTACCAGTATTATATATTGGGTGTTTGCAGATTAATTATAACAATAGCAGGCCAATTGTACCGATAAAGCCTGCATATTCCTATAATTATTTTAGGCCTAGTCAAATTTTCATTTCTCCGTTTTTTAATCGAGGTCTACTATATTACAATCTTATCCGAAGATCATATTATCAAAATATATAAATAGGTGAATAAATATTTCAAAATGAGATTATATAGACTAACATTCAATCAACAAACAATATAAAATGCAAACACATGTGTAGGGCTACATGTATTTAATATAAAAACGATTAGGCCTACCTCTGATACAATTTATACTATTTATAATTATATTGATCAGAATCTAATTGGACAGCCCCTCCCCTAGTGCAGCAAAATTTCGTCACCGACACCTCCAGGATCACCGGGAGACTCTGGCTATGTACCCAACAAACACGATAAAAATTGTTGGAGCTGTTAGTTTCTCAATGATGGGCTAATGGTAGACAGAGAATGGAGGCAGAATATTACAAAGACATAATTATAACATGACTGTACTATCTGCATAGATACAGATCCCGGGATACAGATACATGATGATGTACTACCTTGTGTTTTCTAGGCAGGTAGGAAGACATCTGCATATCTGTAGAAATATGATGCAGTCCTACAAGCAAACACGAGGCATTCACCCAATACTGTTTCAATGTTAGGCCAACTACGGTGACGCTGGCCAACATTGAAACAGCATTGGTTGAATACCTTGGTTGACAGCATTGGTTGTGTAGCTTTTTGTTTGCTGGGCGGTGTCACTGTGTAGAGGCCTAATGCACGTGCCGTACATACAAGCACTCTGCTTGTTGGTCTACAGCTAATGTTGCGCAGCCGGGTCACACGTGACGTCACCGAACTGACCTGATTAATCAACTGGACAGAGGCAGGGGACAGAGGAGGACTAGTTGACCCAGTGAACTGTATATAGGCCCTAAATGTAGTTCACTGGGTTGACATGTAGGCTGTCTACTGGGCCATGCGTAATCTCATAAGGCTGACATGATATCACAGAAAGACAGATATTTAACTGTGGTTATCCGAGCATCTCAATAGAAATCTCAAAATTGGAGCTCGTGTTTCAATGAAGAAAGTTCTTTTTAACAGACACATGACGTTAGATATGTTCTCAGCTCAACGAAGTTAACGTCATTGTGGTGGAATAAATAGACACTAAAATACATTAAGCCCAGACAACTGGAACAGTAGAGCTTCGCTCTACTAAAAAACCCTTCGCATTTACATTAATGAAGCATAGTGATTTTGCTACTCTGCTTGAATAGTTAAAAGTCATGTAATAACATTAATTTCCCACACCACCGACCAGACTACACTTAGATTAGCTAAATGGACTCAATAGGTACATCTCGTGCTACTACAGTATGTTAGGTTAACATGAACCCATTGGATGACCCCAAAAGAGGAGCTACTTCAGTTATGAATGACAATGCAGTTTGACAGATGAAGGCTGATGCTATGAACGCTAAAACAATAGCTTATCAGTGGAGTTTAGAAGGCCACATCATTTCTTGAGGCTTACAATACAACTAGCATAGAAGGTTGGCACAGTGCTGACATAATGGCATTGCAGACATACACGCAGCATTGAATAAATTTTGTGTATTTCAAGAGAATATAACTGATTTCACATCATACATAACTTGATCTCAGATAAATAAAATGCTACCGAAGTCTATTATCTGAAATTTAAAATAGGGATGCAGAGTATCTTTGAAGATTTTAAATATGACATCAATAATTATCATCACATGTGGTCATGATCTACTTAAAATTAAATAATAAGAAAAAATCGGGTTAGACAATGTGTTCTGAGGCACAAGGCGGTCTTCAGAGTCAGATGATCCAAAACCAAGACTATACAGAATTAGTAGTATTCATAAAGTTTAAGATTCTAATTGATTGTATAACCATGTCAAGAGGAAATTTGAATTAGGGTAAACATGTTTTCAAAATTATGGATCTAGGAAATTAAATAAGAAGAAGGAAACACACCTCACCTCAAACCTTCCTCGGTTAGTTTGAAGTTTACAGAAACAAACACAGGTGATTGTTAGGAAAATACAGCAACAAACATCAGGTCATGTAAAATTTGTAATTTGACAGATTCTTCTTGAAACAGTATTTATATTACTATATGTCCATCTAATTTAACTCTTAAAGCGCTGAAATATTTTTGTGCAAATCATGTCCAAAGGGTTCATTTCAATTTGAAATCATCATAAATATCTTAGTTAGCTCTTTCTGATTCATTTGAATACCTATGTTATGGGTCTAAGGCCATTATAAATATGTGTTACTCTTGCAGTGCAGGGATCGACCTCAGTCATCAGAATCTACGTATACAGACGTCAGATCCTGACAACTAAAGTCGATCTCAGCGCTGTAAGGGTTAATTTGCAGAATAATTTCACATGACCATCATAATTTGTCCCCAGTGGTTAATAGAGGAGAAAAAAGGTGCAGAACTTGTTGTACTTATTGTCCGTCCACAATAATCCCCATAACTCCCTGTGCATGCCCTCCGGCCGTTTAAAGGTGACTTCTGTCTTCTTTTTATTTTTCTAAAATTATAAAAAAAGGAACAGGGTGATGAAGTAACAATATTAAACCACAATAAAATGTATCATTAGGAAGCTGGAATTATTCATGGTATATTTGCTGCTACAAATAATCGATTCCGCAACTACTTAAAACAGTAGGCCCAATAATTATTTTGTCTCCCATTTTTACATAGGAGTGGGGACATATATATTGATTTACTTCTGTCTGCTCAGTCTGTCACAGTCTGTGTCTGTCTCCCATTCATTTCTCTCCAGCGCTTTAGATCCTGCAGGCGGTCAAACACGAGACATTGACCAAATATTGGGCAAATGACGGCCTACCATCTACGATGCTGACCCAACATTAACCCAGTATCGGGCAACCGTGTCATGTTTGGCACCACGCTGAATGTGGGCTAGCGTCACAGACGACTGGCCAACATTAACCCAGCTTTGATTCAATGCATTGTGCTGGTGCCGCCAGCATGAAATGAGGCTGACGCTGGCCCAACATTGGTCTCCCAGACATTGGATTGGTTTCAGCTTGTAGCCTACTTTGTGGACACACCACCACTAACAGAAAGCACTCTCCAGTGTTGAGTGGTTAATGGCCAGAGCCGGCGACGATGGACCAGCGTTGAACCGGCATTGGGTTGACAAGTCATGTTTGCTGGGCATAGTGTGGTAGGCACTTGGCCGCTGCATGATACGGGTCCACTTAGTTATCCAGCAAACACGGGGTATTCACACAATGCTGCTTCACTGTTGGTCCATCGTCTTCGACGCTGGCCCAACATTGAAACAGCATTGGGTGAATGACCCGTGTTGGCTGGATATTAGCTATCAGCCTTCAAGCTGCTGAAAGGAGACATCTCCTGTTTTTTGTTTACACAAAAAACTAGACCCTTCTAGTTTGATAATTGATCCCCTAGTCACTCTTACTCGATTGATTTTCTGTGCACAGGTAGGTTTCACACTATCTGAAGTACCCTCTTGTGCAAACCATCTAATGCAGTATGTCTTTAAGCACCTATTCTCCTCCTGCATTTAATTCCAGTTGCCAATTGCTTATCAAATCACATTTGGTTAGAAAATTTTATATATTGTATATCATTATGTAACCACATCTCACACTTTCTGCACATTTATCAACATGTATAAGATTTTCAATTAGGTATACCAAATGAGTTATTATTTAATAGCTGATATCAATAATATGATAAATGATAGGCTTAAGAAGTGATCTCTAATTAGAGATTACTGGGACTAAGCTAAAATACTTGTGCTGCCATGTTGCACTACTCCATACAGGGTCCTGCCCAGAAATTGGGCAGTGGTGGGCAGACTTTGCATCAAAAATGTCAATTTGTATACTGCAGCCATGTTTTTATACTCAAAATACTCAGTTTTCCAAGTTTTCCAACTGTTGTGGTGGGCGGCATGTCAGAGTTGCGGCCGCCCCAACCTGTTCATAAGCATCTGCAAAATAGAACATACCCAAAACTGCTTACCCTTAATAAAGATCAGTCCAGAGTGAACACTGCTCGAATAAAGCGACGAGGGTGAGCGTCGAGGCTGGGGCTAATCAGGAAGCATGTAACAAGTGGTTTGTTTCGTGGTGGCAAAGTAAACAGTGGCTGGACATCAGACATGTGTTAAACCTGCGCTTGTCGGATCTGTTTATAGAAATTTTCGCGGCAAAAAAAAAAAATTCACATGAAAAAAATTATATCTGTAGCTGTGTCTGGAATTTGTATAAGGGTATCGCAAAAATGTGAAAAACAATAGATTTAAATATATACAAGGCTAAATCATAATTGCTCACCAGATATAATCATGATAATACACCAGAAGATGATGAAGAATCAGAATTATAAGTCAGTCTCACAAGTAAATACTTAGAACAAAAGCATACATAATTTACCATGTTTACCTTTTTGGAATCATTGAAAAGAGCCTCCTTAGTGATCATTTCCTTCTCTTGTTCAATCTCCAGAATATCTCTAACATCACTTCCCATAGCCATGATGAGCTGCTAGGTGATTTATATCTGTAACAAAATTTTGAACGTATATACCCAGCAAGCACAAAACATTTGTACAACATTTGTGTTTACTGGGTAGACTGTAAGACAGATACCCATTCATCTGCGGTTTAAAGAGAAAAATGTTGTTGTCAATATTTATTTTATTTTTTAATTTGATGGAGCCTACTAGGCTACTACATGTATACTATTGTTAGCCTATAGTAAGTACATTCCATACACTCTCGCCTTTAATTCCGTAATTGTTGCAACAAGTGCTTGAAGAGGTAAGTGGAACATAGCCCTAGTGGCTGAAACAGGTTTCAGCCACAGATTGACCGCATACAAATTTGTGGGACATTTCTTTGGACTGTCATATCTGAATATATCGGAGAATAATCAGGTTGAAAACCCCCGGAAAAGGTGAGAAAAGTGCCATTCAAAACAAATACTCTTCTAATTCTACAATGATGCCTTCATTTCTACCAGTAATAGTGTCAAAGCAAAAAGAACAAACAAACAGAGAAAAATATGTCTTTTATTGCAAATTCACAGAAATCCTGATGAAATTCCTGTGACTGTGTCATGTGACTGTGAGTGACGGATAATCAATAAGCACATTTTTGATTTAGTGTGACATATCCGGATATGTCACACTAAATATCTAATACTATTAAATAGGTATAAAAGTAGTGATATCGGCCTGCGGAATTGAGGCAGCTTACATATGTTTCAATGGGACTGGCATTTGGGGTGGTTAGACCATTGAATGCCAGTCGTTTCGGCCCCTTTCCCGTTCGGCCTCTTACCCGTTCGGCCTCCTAGTATACATAAGTCATCAGGTCAGAGGTGTCGCGGGTGACATGGCATGTTGACCTGTTCGGCCCCCACCAACGATCACCTGCCCAGCCCTGTGAGTGTGAGTTCACAAGTGCGCTAATAGCTGTCCAGTACGCTCTAGATCTAGCCTCTTGTAAGCGAGATGACCTGTTCGGCCCCCATCAGCGATTATCATAGCCTGTTCGCCCCTCAGTCCAGCCCTGTGTGTGAGTGCGCTAAGCTGTCTGGCACACTCTTGTTAACCTGTTCGGACCCCTAATTATAAAATATTAAAATTTATAAAACATTGTCGTAGATCTAGTGTTGTCAAGTCTGGCGTAATGCAAGGTAGGTCTAATTTACTGACAACTGATCATGTTGTATAAAGCTAGCTATTCACGATTCAGAGTCGGTACCGGTATTTTGCATGAGTAACATCGGCCGGTCATTGATTAAATTATGTGTATTTTAGGAAGATTAGAAAAAAAACACATTTCATATAAAACATTGTTTTATTTAAGCATATCAGAAAAAAATATTAAATACATCAATATGAAATTGTAGTGATACAAAATGGAATGAAAGCGTAGTGATACAATGAGTGAATGACGTCATCAGTTTTTAATCACAGGTCCATAGAGGGCAGCACAAGCCCGCAGCAGGTTAGATGTTGTTTTTTTTTCCCTCCAGGTAGGCATCCCACAGACTGAAAATCCTACCCTGGAGGACGCGGTATTTTGCTCGCTGGTAACGGCGCAGCTTGGCTTCAGAGAGAAGACGAGCCTGCACCGAAACCATTTGACTCTCCTTATGGAGAAGAGCCACTAACAAGTAGAAAGGCAGCTGCCCCCGTCTGGCTTGTCTGTTCAGGCGATTATGCCAGCCCTCAACATCATTATTTGCGCGGACTGACTGTTTGAAAACACCCCAGTGCTTCGGCTTCCACAAGCCTGTGATCCAAGTGTCATCGATGTAGGATGTTAAATCTCTGAGTTTTGCACTTACTGCTATGCCTTATAGGTGTTCGAACATGTCTGTAATATGTTCGGCTGGTAGAAATGGCAGTGCTAGAAGTTTTCTGATAAAGTTGAAAATGTCCTTGTCTTCTTGGTAGGCGACTTGGAGTCCTAATACCTGGGCCTTTCGCCACACAGCTTGGCCCCAGTGGAAGGCACATCCCTTTATTGTGGCATCTGGGATGACTTGACGCACAGCCTTCCACATGGCTGCCTAATAGTCCAGGACCACTTCTTCTACACGTTTACCACTCATCAGTATGAATGCCAAGGGCACCTGTTTGGTCTCTCCATCTTGCTGTAGGAAGGAGTGCACCGAGAAGAGCTGTGTGAAGGGTGCTTTAACAACGTGGAAGGTGGCGTCCATGTACCAGCGTTTAGAATGAGCCAGCTATTTCAACATTTCAGGCGTAGCAAAGATCAGATGACGTCTAGCCCCAACCTGCACATCTGCTTGAAGAAACTCACTAGGGATGTGTTTATAATCGAGCTCAAAGTCTAGGCTGGAGGGCTCATCTGGGCGCAGTCTTTGTCTAAGTCTGTTGGCAGCTCTAGCAAGGTGAGCTGGGTTTGGAAGAGCAGCACATGGAGCATTGGTCAGATCACGTGAAGTCAAAGCATCTTCAACAATCACACTAGCCGGCTGAAAGACATCAGCTACAGCCGCCCTCTTGACAGTAGATGTGATCTCGGCTGTAACACTGGAGCCAGGCTTTGAAGTATGTAGATGTGGCTGATTACCAGGGATGAACATATCACCGTGTTGAATCACCGTGGCTGCACAATTGATGTGTTTATTCCTCACGGTACAGCGCCACACGGTGCTGGAGATGTTGACTTTTTTGACAGTGTAGCTGTATCCACTACTGTCAAAAAGTTTACTTTGTCCTCTCTTGCTGCTTGTTGCAACTATCCTGTAAGACACTGCAGCTGTATCGTTATCTGAGATATCCACGTCTACAGTGTCATCTTCCATGGAGGATTCCATTAAGTGTTGTACAGGCTCCATGGTCACATCAACTTGTAGACTGTCTGATGTATTTACAATAGTGTTCACATAGTCCTCAGCATGATCAGATTCTGCCGTTGTAGGAGGCAGAGTCGAATTTAGAGATATGTCCATGGTTGGTGTTGAGGGGCCAGACACTATGGTGTCCGACTCCTCATCTGATGTCACTGGATAATCCACTAGACGACAGGAGGTGGGAGGATCTTGCATCATTTCTTCCAGGTCGTGAGGTGTCATGCGAATACTCGTACATGACAGACGAGTACTTTCTAATACAGGTCCGTTTTCAGCCGCTTGAGTACAAGTAGAACATTTCCATGTGAAGAGCTGGTTCTTTTTCACTAACTCACGATATTGTTGTCTGGACATGCCTGATTTGCATTGGAGTCGCCGGTGCTGCCACTGACTACAGCCATCACATTGGAGCGCCTCTTGGCCGTCACAGACCTCTTCCTTACAACTGATACAAGGGAAGCTAGGCATTGTAAATGTGAGGTGATTAATTAGAATATAGTACAACGTCGGTCATAGTAACATGAGAACTGAATGATTTACATTTGGATAGTGGATCTTATATCTATAGCGAGATTTCTTCACACCTCAGACGCGCGTTGTTCTAACAGCCTCTCGATATTCACAGCTTCTGCACCCTTCTAGAGGCGCGCGGACGCGTGACCTTTGCCGTGCTACCGGAGGTGTTTAGAAGGCTATTAAATTAATTTATTTTCTCACAATGATAATTATTTTAAGATCTTGACTATATAACATGTACCGGTCCTGATTGTATACAAACCTTATTTCTATGATAACAAACATATGGGCAAAGCTCGCCACTTCTCCACAAGCTACAAGCTTAGTGAAATAAAAAAATCAACTTCCCTAAAAAAATGAGATACCAAGTATAAAACAACAATTTTAATCATTTTTTAAAGATATACCTAGTAACTAAAGGGCCATTTGTTGTTAAGTGTGCATATCACTATATCTTCAGAGTCCATGTAACGTATTCTGTTTTCAGTCACCGATACATATTGCTTTATTAAATGCAATACACTTATTTTATGTTAGGGCGTGTTCCAGGGCGTGTTCGTCAACATGGGAATAATTATAAACAATAAATAAAAATCATTATAAGGGTAGATAAATGTTATATAAAATCAATTATTAGTAGTCAGGGGTAGTTGTCAGAGGATTAACACTTCAAGTTAACACTGGCGTCCAAGCGGGACAATTAGTGGCAACACATTCTGAGCAGATCGAGTGAGTAGTTGATGACATTACTATTGCTCCTAAACATGTCAAATCGACTCAACAAATCATAACAACACGTAAACACAACACGCTGACCCACTGCTGGGCTAATGTTGGCTCAGCGTCGTAGACGGTGGGACACAATTGTCCCAGCATTAGGTCAACGTGTCGTGTTTGCTGGGATATACCTTACACGATACACTGACGCAATGTTGGCTTTATGTTAGCCCAGTGTCGCAGACAATGGTCCGCCATTGAACCAGCATTGGGTCAGTGTATCGTGTTGACTGGGAGGGTAGGGCAATACCATGTGAGATTTCAACTATTATTTCATTATAGATCTAAAATATAACACTATTTTTATATAGACTTAGGTTAAATAAAACACTTTGTTAATAGTATAAAGTCACCTACTTGTTCTTCACTTCATCCGTGTTACTCAGACATGCATAGACATATATATACAGTTGACATAAATAGACATGTATAATCACAACAGACATTTTATCACGTTATTTGAAACAAACGCGTTTTAATTTACAAAGATCAGGCCAAACGTTTTTTATTTATTTAAAAGTCGATTATGTAACCTAATTAATTTGATGACATGATACAATGAGTTGTGATGGAAGTTATGTACGTCGGAGAAGGTGAGCATTACTACAGAGCAGTTTGACACAAGTTGAGTTGTGAAGGGAGTCGCACCTCGGTAAGCAGTAGGCCAACCCTGGAGCAGATGACACAAGTTGAGTTGTTAACAGAGCGATACCTCGGAGAAGGTGAGTGTTACTACGAGCAGCTAGCTCAACTGGTGAGTTGTGAAGGCTGGAGTGAAAGCTTGGAATGAAACTGTAAGTGATAGATTGGTAAGCTGTGAACTCGCATACCAATAAAAACTGGGTATTTCAACTCAATATAATTTTTATAATATAAATGTAAGAAAGAACGGATATCTGGATATAGGGGCCTATATTTAAAATTAGATGTTTCAAAATATATGAAATGATAATAATCGCGGCAATGTCTACACACGCTATAATCTGATCGTGCTTAAAGTTGAAATGACCTGCTTCATTCGTTTACAAATTGTTGTATAATTTTATAAGCTTTATAGATGGTAAATATGTTTAAGGCCTATATAAAGGTTCATAATATTATATCAGTTCTAGTTCCCAACGCGATAGACCTATTCATTATAGGGGGCCGAACGGGTAGAACGTACGTGGGGGCCTACTTGGGGGCCGAACAGGCAATGCTTGGGAGCCGACTCAACTTACTACGGCAATTTTTCTGAATTTTCTGGACTTTCTGATTTGTTTTAGATTGTTCTAGGGCTGGGGCTGAACATAATTAAGGATAAACAATTTTAATGATCAGGTTATGTTATCTGGTATTATTCCGGCCTGTTTCCACAATGTAGGCCTAGGATAGGTACATTAGTAAAAATTAGATTTGTCAGCTATGGATATAATTTTGAAATGAGTGGATAGATGGCAATAAGAGGAGAAAAGTGTTTTTTAAATTTTTCAAAAATCTTGATCGGTTAGCGAGATATGGCAATTTTAAGGTTTCAAAATTAGGTGTTTTTTGTCTTCTTTGTTATGTAATAAAAAACTGTGATTTTTCCCATAACGAATTATGTGTTCATTATGCAATGATTGCCAGGAAGTATGAAAATTTGATTGTGTGGAAAAAACTTAACACTTGCAGTTTAAATAACTAAGTCATTTTTAAATATAATTGTCTGAAATTTTCAAAACCGATTATATTATATGTTTTTTACAGTAATACGCTATATTCATTAGTCAATATATGCAAATTAGCTATTTTAATTATGCAAATTACTTTGCATAAATTATGATCAATCAAATATGATAAATCTACAGTTTATTTTTTGTCATGGGAAATGTCGAAAAAGCTCTTGACGGTGTCTGAAAGAAAATTAGCTCAACATCACACCCGCAAGTCAAGTAGATAATCTCTGAAGACATTATGGCTTTAAAAGATGCTCACTAGATGGTTGCTATGGCAACCATTTCACCCTCAAATTGAAGATATTTTGTTTCACATTAACATTATTGACTATAAATAACCATATCAAAAGTAAGATTTTTCAACAAATATAAAACTATGAACAAGTGTAATACATCTCATTTGTGTAATTTTGACTGGAAAGTCCATTTTTGGTATTATTTTGATAATTCAAGGTCATCTTCAAGGTCAAAAGTCAATTTCAAGGTCAAATATGCAAAAATATCATTTTCCAACAAATCAAGCTAGAAAGAAGTGTAATACCTCTTTTTCGTGTGATTTTGACTGGATAATTCATTTCTGGTATCATTTTGAAGATTCAAGGTCATCTTCAAGGTCAAAAATGAATTTCAAGGTCAAATATGCAAAAATATTTTTTTTTAACAAATTAAGCTAAAAACAAGTGTAATACCTCTTTTTCATGTGAGTTTTGACTGGATAATTCATTCCTGCTATCATTTTGATGATTCAAGGTCATCTTCAAGGTCAAAAGTCAATTTTAAAGTCAAATATGCAAAAATATATTTTTTCAACAAATTAAGCTAGAAACAAGTGTAATACCTCTTTTTCATGTGATTTTAGACTGGATAATCCATTTCTGGTATTATTTTGATGATTCAAGGTCATCTTCAATGTCAAAAGTCAATTTCAAGGTCAAACATGCAAAAGTATGATTTTTCAAATTAAATAAAGCTGGAAAGAATTGTAATACATCTTTTTATGCCATTTTGACTTGTCTTGATAATTCATTTCTGGTATTAGTTTGATGATTCAAAGTCATCCTAAAGGTCAAAAGGTCAATTTCAAAGTCAAATTTATGAAAATATCCTTTTTAAGAAATAAAAATAAACTGTGCAAGTGTAATACCTATTTTTGAACAGATAATTTTGTGGTTTGTTAATTGCAAGGTCAAATGGGCAAAAACATGATTCTTCAAAAAATAAAACCTTGATAAAGCTGAGGAGCTGCTGTCAAATTTTGACTGGGAAATCCTTGTACCGGGTATTGATGATTGAATAATAACCCTTTCAGCGCGGGACGCCTTTTATAGGTCCGATTCTAACATCTAAAGATGATCCCCACACTGAAAGAATTAAAATATTTATAATGGCAGTGATAATGATTTCAAATTGAAAAACCCCTTTGGTCTGCATCATGGTTTATACAAAAATATTTCAGCGTTGATTGCATGGGTCAATTAACAAATGAACAACTTCAAGTGCAATACTGTTTTATAATATATATGATTTTGGCTGGATATACTATTTAAAAGGTCAATTTCATGGCCAAATGAGTATTTTTTTTGAAAATTAACACAACCACTTCCATACTTAGCATTCAGTCCTGGCTGGGGTGGTGTCATGCAGACAGCTAAATGTATCACCCCTTGATTGGTTGAATTAATTGTCTTGAAGCAGCTGGAACACTTCAGATGGTGTTCATGATCTGCCACACAATAGTTTAAATCACAGTGCATGCTGCTGGGAACAATTCCCAGGGTCTTCAGGAGCTGTCGCACAGAAGTTTGTATAATTGGACCCATTTTATTTGATACTTTGACCTTATGAAGACCTTGCAATGACATTGAGGTGAGATTTGAATAATCAAGAAAAAATTATTCTTCGGCAAAAAAGTTGTCCATCTAAAACCGAAACAGCCTAATTTATTGTTCAACTGCATGTAGGTCTAGGGCTAATTTTGCTGTCATGCATCAACTAGTTCATGGTATGCTGCCATAATATATATTGCAAAATATTTTATCTGTTGTTGATTGCAAATATGTTGTACAATTTTGATTACATTTTAATTTTTACTTACACTTTAGGAAAGCATACAATGTAAAATTGAATGAATCTAATTGCTTTATATATTAAGCTGGTTATTTTATCACATTTTCCATTTTTTAATTGATTAAAGCAGCTGTGTCATTTTGTTTCAAGGAACCATAATATATACATTTTAGCGGACCCCACTCCTGTGGATGTTGCCTATGCTGCACATGTGACTGCACCCACAATGTTTACTCAGTGAATCATGACAACGTACCACCTTATTTACCAAAAATTCCACATCCAACCTTGTCACCATGTTGGCATTTGTACATTCTCATTTCTTTTCTCAATTGCACAGTAATTTATTTTTGTTGAGAATTTATTTAAATTATTTTTTATGCAGAAAGTAATCATGGTATAGTTCAGCATAATTATAATATGAGTACTGTAGGCCTACGTGGTATCACATACGGAATACAGAGTTGTTTCATCGGTGTCATCTTGATCACTAAAGTTAAGCAACTTCGCGCCCGGTTCATAATTGGATGGGTGACCGCCTGGGACTGCCAGGTGACGTATACACTAGGAGCGATGTCGTGTCGTGGGGCTCAGAGAACCATGTAATTCAGATGGCTCGTCTGACTGACTTTGAGTTGGATGTAAAATAACCCACAATGGACTCGGAATGGGCACAGTTTCCATCCGGCGAAATCCCAGAAAATCCACAATGTGGAGTACTTGGCATGCAAATAAGGCTATGAATTATATTATAAATGATAACACTTGCTAAGTTACTCCCGTGACGCGATAGCACAATAGTGCGTACTGCCACGTAATATACAGATACTCATAGTGATGTATGTGTAGTACCAGCTACATTAAAATACACTGTAGGCGGCCCCTACTAAGATGGGAAATTTAGTTGATCCCCCCCCCCCCCAGTGCTCGATTTTGAGGAAAGCCCGAGGCTCCCAAATTTACTGCAGGGCTCTCTATTAGCTGCATGATTGTGCCCTTGTGGCTCGCAAGATTTTGGCCTAATGCTTCTATTCAACACAGCTTATTTTGTATAACTTTTTTTTTTACTTAATATATATAATTAATAGCTCAACGATATCTGTGAGTTTGGGGGCGAAAAAAAATATGTATTGTAAAATTTACCTGAATAAGTGATAATATTTATTTAAAAAATATCAAATTTAGTTTCCATATCAATAAAAAAGATTCACGAGAAGACCTTTAATAAAGTGCTTTAACCCTTACACTGCTAGCGCAGCCTGCTGTGGTCGCCGAGGAAATTCGTAATATAATGGCTTTTAATATCAGTTGTTCATCAGATGTTTTTTTAAGAAAAAAAAATGCCAGATATTACTTAGTGGGAAACCACACATGTTGCAAATTTAATGCAGCAGTGTAACCTTGGGTTAAATTTCATAAGGAGTGGCTATTCATAGGGCAGAATTATATTTGGAATCAACGGGTGCCCATTATTCAGTAAACAAGGCTGCCCAGCCCCCAGACTTAGAGTTCAATTATAGAATCACGAATGATTAGGCCTACTGTCAATAGCATACAATTTATAATTATATTAAGCACATTCAATAGGCCTAATGCTATATTTGAGCAGCAATGAAAATATTAAACCTACTCTCCGAGTTATATTGTATAATTCATGCATATTTACAAATAATGTATATTAACTTAACAGATTTTAGAACTAGGCCTATATGAAATCGTTTTTAAAATATATTTAGCAGCAGGCCTGATATATTATAAAAAGTCAATTGTTGCAAAAAAAAGTTAGGTTGCAACTTCCTTGAAGACACTGCAGACAGAAAAAAAACAGTGACAGAATTCAAGAGCCCGGTAGTTCATAAATGTCAACCAGTATCTTTTCCCCTTCCAGCTTGATACTCCAAATGGATGTGCTGTGGGAGCAACCATCCACTGATCCCAAAGTCGAAGACAACGTGTGGTGCTGACTGAAGTCCAGCCAATGCTCTAATATGACAAGTTTGATCCACGTGTTGTGGCCATCGTACATACATCTCTTGTTTACATCAAGTTCAATACTTGATAGGAAAATTGGGAAACGAGCATGCCGCAAAAACCGTTTGAAGTTTCATTTATTAGTGGAAAAGGAATAGAAAAAAGTAAATATATTCATTAGTGTAATAAGTAAGAATAGTTAATAACGTTTTCTGTCGAAAAAATACAGTTTTAAACTATTCTTGCGCTCTTTTGGTCATTTGGGAATTACCTGCTTCCCGTCGGGTCTCGCTGACGTCATCGCATCACAGACCCGTTGACGCTACCGTATTCGAAATGTCGGAAAGCCAAAGCTGGCTGATTCTGTCATTAGACGTCATATTCTGACGTCTAAAGACGGTGACATAGGCCTAATGGTCGGTGAACAAAAAGCGCACGTTACGCAAATCGCGTCATAAAAATAGCACGATCATGTGCGCGCGTCAGTCAGTGTGTTGTCACCCAATCGTTCCCGTCAAATAGGCCAAACGGCGCCGCATCAAAAAGTATGAGGGCCTGGGTCGATTTTTTCAAACTTTATTTCAAAATGACCAGAAAATAATACTTTATATTAGTCAATACAAATTTAAAAATAGTCAGGTCGTGATTTATATTTAAATCGGGAAATAAAATGTTATGCTCCGGGGGATTCCTTCACTTGTCACTGGGCGGAATTTCTCCCGGAAAAAAAGTGACAAGAGGATGTTTGTATTCATCGGGGTCAGATTTTATTAGGTCATGACCTCCCACCTTTATTAACATAGCGTGGATGAATGAATGACAGTGTATACGATTTTAATTAGGCTAAAAAAAACAATCGCCGATCGCCATTCAATATATGACGACACAAACGGCTGCAGCGCGCCTAGCGGATTGTAACGTCCCTACCTAGGAGTAGGAGCAGATGCACAGGCTGTTCAGATAAGTAGTTTTCAGCCACTTGAAGTTGTGTCTCGCGGTTCAGTGTAGTAGTAGTAGGCCTATACTATAGTATAGCTGTATGAACGTACCACGGTAGGGGGCCGAGCGGGTAACGCTCTGACCACGCTGACTCAGTGACTGACAGGCCAGGCCCAGGGGAAGCATTGTATATTAGGGGGCCGAACGGGTAAGGGGCAGAACGGGTAAGGGGCCGAACGGGAGGGGGCCGAACAGGTAAGAGGCCGAAACGACCTGATACCAGACCATTATAGAGGCCCCATTAATCATTATAATTAGACCTATCAGTATCACTGATTATCGCCCACCTTCCAACAAATGCGGTGAATTCCGTCCAGTTTAACGCGAGGTCCTATTAGTCTCACACTGAAAATAGCAATATATTGTCTGATAATGAGTGGAAATTTATTGTTTTAAGTGTATTTAAAGCGAATGAGCCATTTTATCTTGTAAAAGCTGCATCTGCAAAAATAAATCGCCACAGCCCAAAATGTTATTGTCAGTTGGGTCGGTGTCTCATTATGTCTACCCAGGGTACCTATATTCCATAGATTTTTTAGCATCATGCAGAGATGCAGACTAGCGCTATATCGGCTTGCAGCAGCTCGCATAGGTCGTTGTAACACACGGCTACATGCAGGCCAACAATAATGACATTCTGTATCTCTATGTTACGTGGCAGTACGCACTATTGTGCTATCGGGTGCTATCGCACCATATTGTGGATTTTCTAGGGTCGCGCCGGATGGACACTGTGTATTGAGGTTCTTCTACGTCCAATTCTACAGTCTGTTTCACCAGATCCTGGGAGTAGCCTTTTTCCCATTTTCTTAGTCGCTCTTTAAAAAAATTTGACAAAATTTTTCTCAGATTATTTTTTCATCTTCCCCTAACATCCCTGAAAATTTGGTGCAATTTTGTTGTGTAGGCCTATTTTGGAAGTGAGACCATTTGGCATGTAATATAATTCTTGTTTCACGGTAATGGTGTTGAAGAAAGCTGTAACTTTGAAAAAATTATTACATGCCAAATGGTTTACCTTCGCTAATAAACAAAAAATCTACCAAATTTAAAGGGATGTTGGGGGAAAATGAAAAAATAAATTTTTAAAGAGCGACTGAGAAAATTGGAGAAAGGCTACTCCCAGGATCTGGTGAAACAGACTGTAGTTCAGTTAGACGATCCATCTGAGTTACGTGGTTCTCTGAGCCCCACGACACGACATCGCTGCACGCATGACCTAGTGTATACAGCACCTGATACTGGCAGTTCCAGGCGGTCACCCATCCAATTATGGACCGGGCCTGGCGTTGATTAACTTCAGTGATAGAGCCAACATCGATGAGCTAACGCCGTACGTATTTCGTATATATGTAGGTTACACAACAAACATGAGACATTGAAGCAATGTTGGCTTAAAGTTGGCCCTGCGTTTATGATGCTTGCCAAAGAAAAGGAGCTCTTCAGATACATCCAGGAAAAAAAGACATTGATGGAATATGGTGTAGTATCAGTCTTGGAGGACTGACAAACTATAGTCAGATTCACATTAAATTCATCAACCAGGATTATTGAATTTTGCAGATTTCTCAGTCAATTCTCAACCCAAGGAGGTCTCAACCCATTTTCATGAAATTTTACACACAATTTTTTTTATTTATGTCGTGACTACCCTGAGATTTTTGCGAAGTTTTGATAAGTATTGTAGAATTTACCGATTTTTTTATGACTTCAGCCTGATTGTGTTGCTTTAAACCAGTGTAATTTATGCAGGTCTAGAAAACACGTGTTTTACCTTGGTGACCTTCTTGAAGACGCCTACCTCATCTGTACAATATGCAAGTATCCAGAAATAAATGGGTGTGGTGCAAACAAAAGCCTAGGAAAATATACCAACATTAATAAAACAATACAAATATCATAGTTATATTGTGACGTTATAAATATATTTTCATTTGGGCCAAAATCACTCGCCAGGGCCAAAGTCATCCCAGTTTACGGTAAGTCAATAACAAAATTCACATATGACAGAGGGGAGCATGACGTAATGAGACAAGACACGTCAAAAATAGAATGGGACTGGGACCAAATTATGGAGGGAAAAAATCTTGAAGAAACCTGGGATACATTTGAGGGGATATTAAATTACACAATGAAAACATATACCCGGTAGGCTATAGCAAGTAAAATAATAGCATCATGAGCAAAACAAAGAAACCCACTTGGCACACGACATTGTTACGACGTTGAATCAACGTCAATGACGTTGATTCAACGTACGTCGCAACAACGTCGTGTGCCCAGTGGGAAGACACCATTGTCAATGAATAGCAATTATGTATAATGAGTAAGATGAAAAAAGAAACAAAACCTTCACACAGTTTCTGAACTCCAGAGATGGAAAAGAACCTAAAGAATATGCCACAGCAGGAAACTAAGCAAAGTGGGAATAAAAAAAACTAAGAATTCGAAAAAAAACGAAAGCATTTTACAAATACGCCAGCAGCAACCCAAATGCGCTACGACAAAACCTATGAATAACCCTGAATAACCCTTAAAAGCCATGAATAACCCTGAATAACCGCAAATAACCACGAATAACCCCCACAGACCCTTATACAGGTCAATATAAAATAATATTCAATTCATTTAGTCAGTTTTCCTTTTTAAAATGGCTATAATATGAATTCCATATCTCTATGGGTGCCATCACATACCAGCGCATACCAACGCATACCAACGAAAAGACGGGGTGGACGACATAGAAACCATATATTTGTTAGTCTATCGTATTTAGTACATCCTACGGAGTGTATATATCAGATTTTCTAACAAAATTATAATAATAACTTGCCTAATTCGGCATTTTAATGTCCGTCAATGATCGCTATGCATTTCAATGTATTATCAACGGGCAGTCCAGCGTCCCCGAAAATTAATTAATATCTTTGCACAATTATAGTTTTGCCAATTTTCAGAATATTATTATGCCTGATATACTATCGGAATCGCTTACCCACACAAAAGCTCGACGAGATTGGAGATACATAACGGTACCCTGACTACTCCAGATAAGAAGTTTTTTCAGCAATGTTTTCACAATAGAAGAAAATGAAAGGCCAGCAGTCAAGTAATTAAAGCACAGGCCAATAATTGCTTAGTATTCTGACATTCACAGTTTCAGATGTGCAAAAGCATGTGATAGCCCCAAAGCCAGATTAATTACCAGGGCCAGATAAAATACACGTAAAGGTTATAAGGGAGCTAAAAGGCCAAAGAATAATTGTACGTTTTATCAAGAAGAATCAATGATGCTCCCGCCACCACCAGAAGTTGTTCATGCACCCTTGGTACCACTCACCTACGAGACGATAACATCATCTACTCAGAGAGGGAAAGATAAACTCGTCGATTCAATGGGATACTCATACATACAGAAGAAACTAGAAAAGAATGGAGTCGAGGTGGAGGTGGAGGTGCTCCTATCGCTGGCAGCCTGGCACAGCAATGGCATCGAAGATATCAAGAGATATTAAGGTAAATTAGTATAATGATATAGATAAATGATTATTCATATTATACTATGTCATGTATAAGCATTTTGATATATATATAATACATTTATAATATTTCCTCTTACTATTTCAGACTAAAGTACTTGAGAACGTCTTCGCACCTGCTGGCAGAATTGTTGAGGATATATACTTATATGTTTGATTTTATGTATAACGTTATTTCATGTTTTATACCCATGCGACCTGCTATGTTTAATTAAATGTTAATATGTCTAGGCATATATGTTATAATATGGGTTTTTTTAAATAAAATATATTACTTCTAATAATAAATGTGTGTTTTATAACACTCCCAAAGGGGCAGTCCTAAATACCGAAAACCACTTGATATACTGAAAACCACCCTATTTCTACCGAGAACCGCACATCTGTAGTATTTAATTCTAGGAGTATTTTCTCCAAATTATGGAGAGATTGGACGCATATTGGCGAAGATATCGTAATTTTTAATAATGTATGCGCAGTAGGCCTTAGCCCTATTGTAATACATCGGCCACATTGATACCATCGTAGTACAAGCTTAGTCAACAAGTGTATCGAGCGGCTGAGGACAAAAAATGATGAGGACTTCTACTTAAATTATTATTTGTTGTTGTTTTTTCAGGTACATCTATATTGATGTTTATGATAGTGTTGTTCTGTGACAGTCTTATTTCTAGCTAATTACTGCTGACATGACAGTGGCTCACAAACCATCAACTCAAGCAGCGTTATAGGCCTATCATATGTAGGCCCCTATGTAAAGTCTCAGAAGGGACCCTTCACAATCTTTTGTCTAAAATATATTATTAAACGTTAAACCATGCTGTTTTTAAAACAGTTAATTAGGCCTACTCTGTTGAATTGTGTATCACCGCTTGCATGGAAACATTACCTTCAATTAATGATTTTAATATTAGATTATTATTATATATTATATAGGCCTAGAGCCTACAATGGAATGATAATACAATAATAATACAATGATAATACCACGCTCAGACAGTGTGGCATTCAAAGATCGAATGATTATGAGAAAAAGTGCCAGCACTTGAATACCTAAATCCCTGCAATCCCACCATCACACCTCCTCCTTAGATTTTTGAATAGCGCTAACAAATATTCACGCTGATACCAGCTAGGGGACGCATAACACATCCGTGCCTATATCCCATTGTGCCAACCCCCTACTCCCCCCCCCCCCCTCCGCTCGATACACTTGTTGACGGTAAGGACCCCTGGTGACTAAGTTGAGTATAAGTATCAATATGACAGATGTCTACACTAGGTATTACGCATACAATTATTAGATAATACGTAGATATCGTCGCCAATATTCCTCCAATCTATAATTTGGGGAAAATACTCCTAGGATCTAGTACTAGGCCTACATATATATGTGTGGTTTTCGGTAGATATAGGGTAGTTTTCAGTGTTTAAAAAGTGGTTTTCGGTATATCAAGTGGTTTTCGGTATTTAGGACTCCCAAAGTATGAGTAATCGTTGGCTGCCCGTATGTCTAACTTTAAACAGATCAGATAGCCTACAATATAGTCATGAGTTGGGGATGAGTTGGTAACACTTGGCCGATGGCTGGGGATGAGTTGGTAAGGTATTGACGGCCGGGGGATGAGTTGGTTATAGCTGTTGGAGGGCTGGGGATGAGTTGGTCTACCCAGGTGTGAACTGGGGTTGAGTTGGTATGGGGGATGAGTTGGTAGGGGTGATGAGTTGACTGCCATTCAGGCTATTAATAGCCTGTTCCAATTGTCTGAGCACTATAATTTTTTTAGCCCATGCCATAAAAGTATGGTTTATTTCCTAAATATTGTCCATAATTTATGAATATTATATAGTTTATTTTTTAAAATTTTACAATAATTCACTATAATGCGCATTTTAGGCCTATAGGAGAATGACCAGGTTATGTGAAATACAAAGTCCACGAACAGAAAATGTTGTCAGAGTAGCCTAGCTAGGCCATTTATAAACATTTTAAAATTGTGAACGTGTGCATATCATGCGCTACCACCAAAATTATGTCAACAATCAGGCTGCATGGCCAAGTCCAAGAGGTTGAACAAAGTTCGTTTTCGTATATAATAAGATAATGTCAGCATGATAATGTGACATTAAATCCATATAAATTATGTTGTTAACTGTATTGTATATATTACTTAATTGTTTGTTTCACTAGCCCGGCTTTTACAGTCTCTTCACAGTCACTTCACAAGTTCACTCAACTTCTCAAGACCTCAATCACTCACCTGCTCACTCAGTCTCAGTCAGTCTGAGTCCTCTGACTACATCACAGTACATGAGTCAGTCATGTCACTGACACTGTGACACTGGCTGTAGCCCAGTTCATGCACTGGGCTATTTTGGAATTTAGACCATTTGGCATGTAATAGGATTCTTGTTTCACGGCAATGGTGTTAAAGAGAGCTGTAATTTTGAAAATTTATTACATGCCAAATGGTCTAACTTCAATAATACACAAAGAAAATCCATCAAATTTTCAGGGATGTTGGGGGAAGGTGAAAAAATAATCTGAGAAAAATTTTGTCAAAAAATTTCAAAGAGCGACCGAGCCAATTAGAAAAAGGCTACTCCCAGGTTCTGGTGAAACAGACTGTAGATATTATTTATAATGATAAGATTGGTAGGGGAGATTGGGGCACTTGGACTTGGTGTAGCCCCAGTGGCTGGAACAGGTTTTACCCTCAGCACAGCCACAGATTGACCGCATACAAAATCGTGGGGCATTTCTTTGGACCGTCATGTCGGAAAATATTGGGGAGTTATCAGGTCAAATAATCGAGATCGCTCTCAGTCACCACCATGTTGGATTTTTCGGGTTAAACAAATACATCCATTCACTGCCTCGGAGAGAACGATACGGCAACACGCTACATGTCGTCAGATTAACTTGTATTGCATGTTTTTCGCCAATTTCTCAGTCAACCAATTTTCATAAACTTTTGCAAGGACCATTTTCAAGTCACTCGGCGACTACCGTGACATTTTCATCGGAAAATATTGTATAGCTGAAAAGTTAGACCATCTGGCATGTAATGCAATTCACGGCTAAAAACAAACTTTAATTTAACCAGTTTAATGGGTTTATAGAGGGACGTCGTAATTACAAATTTACTACATTTCAAATGGTCTAGCTTTTGAACTATAGAATATTTTTTGATGAAAATTTCACGGTAGTCGCCGCATTACACAAAAAAAGTCCTGGCAAAATTTCATCAAAATAAATTAAGAATTGACTGAGAAATCGGCGAAAAACATGCGACACAAGTTAATCTGACAGCGGATATAGGTAGATTTAATAAATTTTTAAGTTGTTCCAAAAAAATTATGCTGAGCCTTTTTTAGTAGCAGGGATACAGAAGCCAAAATATCACCCAGACACTTTTTGAAACAGCTCAAAAAAACTACTCGGATGTGCTATCTGTATATCAGGTTTTAAGATACATCAGTGCACCCAATGAGTGCCACGCAATACTGTAACAGAGCAAATATACCACATAACAATCAGAAATTTGGGCATAGCCTTCGGCCCCAGTTTTTCTTTAAGTCTATGAAGGGGTCATGGAAGAAGAAAAATTTTGATGGATTCTCATCCTTATAGCCATGAAACTTCCGTTTTTACCCTCGGAGCGCCCCATGAGGAGGTGCAGGGTAGGCAAACAAAACTTCACCCTGGTTTTACCATGGACAATCTAGTGCAGCCTTCCCCAGGTATCTTAATACTCGAGACTCCCACATTGTTCTGTCCAAACGGTCTTAATGATGTCCTCCAGAACTTCCTCATAGGGCAGTGGACATAGTCTATTTTTAGCTCCCGCCGTCGCCGTAGGTGAGACGGAGGGAGCTATGGATTCTACCACCGTTTTTTTTTTGCCTCTTTTTTTGCCTATGACTTTGTAAGAAAATAAGCTAGGATAACAATTTTTGGTATGTGTGTTACTTCCAGGTGGATAATGGACAGGTTAAAATATTTTTAATCTGAATTCAATACGCAAGGTCGCAGAGGAGAAAATGATGATGTTACGGCGTTGGGCCGTCCATAAACAATTCGTTTCCGGAGCATATCTCTGAAAGTACTTGTCCGATTGTCTTCAAATTTTACACACAACACCCCTAGGGGGTCTAGTTGTGCCTTTTGGGGTATTTGAACTTTGACCTACTTCTGCTTCAGAACTATGACCTATTTAGACGTTTTGACGCGCACTACGTTTCCGGAGCAGATCTCGAAAAGTACTGGGCCGATGACAGTCATATTGCACATACATGTTCTCTAAGGTCCCTAGTTGTGCTTTTTCAGGTTTTTGGACCTTGACCTTGAAGTTGACCCAGCACTTTGACCTAATTTATAACATCAGTAAATCCGACTGAAAGATTTTGCGGAATATCATGAAAACCGCTCAAGATAGCTACACCATTAATATCAAATACATTCTAAGGTTTCAGGAGAGGATGCAGATCTTGAAAAATTTCAAGTTGATAAAATTCAAAATGGCCGCATATCGGCCATTATTCACCTCGACAGGCCTGATATTGTGGAATATCATGAAAACCGCTCAAGATATCTACACCATTACTATAAAACAAATTGTAAGGTTTCAGGAGAGGATGAGCATTTAAAAAAAATTCAACTCGTCCAAGTTCAAAATGGCTGCCAGTCGGCCATTATTCACCTTCACATGGCCGTTATTTGGTAAACCGTGCTAGATGGCTAGACCATTACTATAAAACAAAATGTGTGATTTCAGGAGAGGATGCATCTTGAAAAAATACGACTCGATAAAATTCAAAATGGCCGCTTATCGGCCATTATTCATTTTCACATGGCCGATATTTGGTCAACCGTGCTAGATGGCTGGACCATTACTATAAAACGAAATGTGTGATTTCAGATGAGGATGCATCTTGAAAAAATTTGACTTGATCAAATATAAAATGGCCGCCTTTTCAGCTATTATTCATTTTCACATGGCTGATATTTGGTAAACCGTGCTGGATGGCTAGACCATTACCTGATTACTTTTCGGGGGAGGATGCACCCTGAAAATTTTTAACTTACGTATTCAAAATGGCCGACAATCAGCATTATTTACCTCGATAGGCCTGATATCAGGTAAACCGTTCTAGATAGCTAGACCATTACTATAAAACAAAATGTGACGTTTCGAGAGAGGATGCCTTTTAAAAACTTTTGACTCAATCGAATTCAAAATGGCCGCCTATCGGCCACTATTTACTTTCACATTGCTGATATGTGGTAAACCGTGTTAGATAGCTGGACCATAACTATAAAACAAAATGTGAGATTACAAGACAGGATGCATCTTGAAAAAAATTGACTCAATCAAATTCAAAATGGCCGCCTTTAGGCCATTATTCACTTTCACATAGCCGGTTTTTGGTAAACCTTGCTAGATGGCTAGACCATTACTAGAATGAAATGTGAGATTTCAGCTGAGGATGCATCTTGAAAAATTCTGACTCGATCAAATTCAAAATGGCCCCCTATCGGCCATTATTTACTTTCACATGCCCAATATTTTGCAAACTGTGTTAGATGTTAGTCCATTACTATAAAGCAAAATTTGAGGTTTCGGGGGAGGATGCACCCTAAGTTTTTAACTAATTTATATCGAATTCAAAATGACCGTAAATCAGCTATTAGTTACCTCGATTGGCCTGATATCGGGTAAACCGTGCCAGATAGGTAGACCATTACTGGGATACTGATGGAGGTTGTCTTGCATCTTGATTTTTGACCTAGCCTAGGACTACATTAATAACACAACACAAAATTGCTTAAATCAAATTCTAATTCAGACCGGGAGCTCCTGGACTTATGTAGTCTTGTTATTTTTCGCATTTTTTTACAAAAATTAAAAAAAGGGCACCTGTGTAAAAAAAATTATCAAAAGGGGCCACAGCATGCTTGTTCCACTTACCTCTTCAAGCACGTGTTGCAACAATTACGGGATTAAAGGGGAGAGCTGGCACCATTTTTCGTAATTGCGAGAAATCTAATGATGGGAACCCCCGGAAAAGGTGATAAAAGTGCCATCCAAAACAAATAACTTTTAAAATTCTACAATGATGACTTCATTTCTACCAGTAATAGTGAACAAAAAGAACAAACAAAAACAGAGAAAAATATGTCTTTTATTGCAGTTTATTATTTAAAATTTATTGAATCTACTGTAACTGTGAGTGACTGACACGAAAAATGGTGCCAGCTCTTGCCTTTAATTCCACAATTGTTGCAACAAATGCTTGATGAGGTAGGCTAACTGGAACATAGCCCCAGTGGCTGAAATACGTTTCACCCACAGATTGACTGCGTACAAATTCGTGGGACATTTCTTTGGACTGTCATAGCTGAATATATCGGGGAATAATCAGGTCGAAAATATTTTTCTTAGAATCAGTGACATTTCAGTTACGTGCCCGCATAGCCTACTCAGCTTAGATGTCGAACAGTCATTAAAAAGTTATGGACATTTACTGGACCTTGAGGTCAAAATCGCTCTCGGTCACCGCCATGCTGAATTTTTCGGGTAATTCAAATAGCCTACATCAATCCATGGCCTCAGAGATAAAAATTGATTAAAAAATTGGTTTAATTTTTATGAACTGCAATCCTCGATAGTCCTCCCTAAGAAGGGGCAATTCGCCGTTTGTTCGATTAGTTTTTTTACCCATGTGCACCCTTTTATTACCTTTAGATGACCTCAGACCAATGGGCTAGTGCTATTTTGATCTCCTTTCTTTGTACTTGCCCCACAATTTATCTCTTGCCTGACTTGCCATATATAATGAATAACAATGGAACTGGAACTGACATACAAATTGTCACTCAAATTTGAAATGATGCAAGTTGAAGCACTTGCCCTGGGTGCCACTGTCTGATATTTTGTACTTGACCCACCCAAAATCAGTTGCCCTGGGCACTCAGGCAACTGTTGGTGTAGAGCTGTGATAGAAAATTTCTATCAGGGTTTTGACCAACAGTTAACAATTATTTATATTATTAGTAGTAATTATTCATGAACACATTGAATCTAATTAGCATGGTAGTATTCTGATCTGTATTTTGATGAACATTGTTATTTCTTCATAATTTGTTATTTTTAATATTTTATATTGCTCATCTTGAATCATGAGTACAAATCAAGACTTTACTCTTCTTACTTTTAGATATGGGATTGCACACTGAGTCTCCTAATGTTCAGTTTATTCATTGAGCTTTCTTGAGGGGAATATTGGAGAAAAGTATTCCACTAGTACCGGTACAGTAGGATGGCTTTGACATTAGTATCATGTGAACTCCTACTTCATGGCAGATTGTGTTTTGCCACACAAAGTCATAAACATTATAAATCCATAATAAATTTGAGAAATTGCAAACATCTCTCTACTTCCAATCACAAATGCTATTTGGAATGCATTAGTAATGGATATTGTGGCAGGCAATTTTATGGTTCACAACATTGCCGTAATTTGTCACATTCTGCAAGACGAACATTGCTATGTTCACCCAAATTAAAGAAAAAAATTTGTGCAGTGTCTTCTTGCCATTTTCACACCTGTATAGCAGTTCAATCTGCCCAAGCTAGATTGCAATCATTTTCTAAAATAATAGATGGCTCTGTTGATGTAAGCTCCAAGAAATTTCAAAAAAATATGGAGAATTATTCTGATACAAAAATTAAGTTTGATAAAGTATTAGCTTTAGCAACTGGTGGTGGAAATGAGAAAGCACGTCAACGCCATACCGAAAAAAATAAGAAGCTGCTGGTCGCAGATAGATTAAAACTTTTGCTTGATGATTATGATGATTTGCTCGAGTTATCTACACTGGCAGGAATTGGCATGGAATATGGTGATATACCGAGAGCAGGAACTCTCATTGGTAAGACCTATTTAGATATAAACCATCGTGTATATTTTTCTATTTTTTAAATAGTCAAATAAATTTAATAATTGTAAACAATTGAATCAAGCTGACTTTATATCTTTACCTGCTTACAGGCATTGGTAAAATTCAAGGTGTTCAGTGTCTGATTTCTGCTAATGATGCAACAGTGAAAGCAGGGACGATGTATCCCATTACAGTAAAAAAAGGATTGAGGTCACAAGAGATAGCCATAGAAAACCACCTGCCCATTATATATTTGGTGGATAGTGGAGGAGCATTTCTACCTTTGCAGGTACCTGTCTAAAATGATGGGTGGATGTTGCCCAGAACTATTCATGCCTACCTGTCCAAATCATATTTATATTATAATGGCAGGTTGCTTTTGTCACAGTCTCTGCCATCTTGGGTGATGTGATTTGACAAAGGACTTTGTCAGCAAACATAAAAAAAATATATTTCAGGTTACATTTAGCAATCGGCTATCAGGAATGTTTACAGGTTGTCCCCGATCGAAACCTCACAATTAATTTTGATAGGCCATATCAATTAATTTCCATTTATTGTTTTCATCAATTTCAACTTGTTTAATTTTTCAAAGTGGTCACATGAGTTTGGTTATCCATACTGTCCATAGATTTATAATATATTTTTATTATTTCTCTTTCAACTAATTCCTATCAAGATCACCTACATGTACCGGGTACCTTCTTGCTCTTAGTCATTTATTCTGTAAATAATGATTTCATTTCTCACTTACAATCCTAGTATTTGAAGTACTGTACATGCATTTAAGTTCAAGTTAGTATTTGTATCATCTGATCATTGTCCCTCTGATAATTTGTCTCATGTTAGCATCATCAGCCATAACCAGAATATTCAATACATCATTGTTGTATTTATTCCATAATTTCTTAAATTAATGCTGACCATATTTATTCATTCAACAGGCTGATATTTTCATTGAAGGCGGCAGGAATTTTTACAACGAAGCTATTATGAATTCATTAGACATACCAGCCGTGAGTATGACAAAAATAACTTCACCTCCATGCTTAGGTACAAAGGATAAATCAAAAGGAATTTAAATATTCTTTTTCAAGATACCAGACTTACTGTCATACTGACTGAGAAAAGAGAACAGAAAAAAGAGCAGCCCTTAATCAGTGGTGACTCCAAAATAATCACAATCATGCTAATTTTAATGGAATCTAAAAATTGTAAACATTTTGAACAGGATATTTCTATAAATGATTTGCTAGATGATTTGTCTGTTGATCATGTTGGTAGGTGGCTATTGTTGTGGGTAGCTGTACAGCTGGTGCTGCATATATCCCAACCATGGCTCAAGAAGCAGTTATTGTGGATAAAATAGGAACAATATTCTTGGCTGGGCCTCCCTTAGTCCAGGCTGCTCTGGGAGAAAAGATATCTGCAGAGAATTTAGGTGGTGGGCGTATGCATTCCAGGTACATGTGTATTTCAAAGTTCATGAAACATGTGTAAAATAAATGTTATAAATATTCTTTTCCCAAATTCATGATTTTTTGGAGAACGTTGTGCCTCCCAACTTTATGTTTTTTTTCATATATCAAATAAGGACACTTTATTATACTTATGTAGATGTTGTAATATAATGTACAGTATTAAATGTGTGTATACCTTGCTATACTCAAGTGTTTGTTTTGCCGCTGGTATGACATCATGTGTGTACACCTTTCTATACTTAACTGTGTTATCACTGGTATGACATCATGCTCTAGTCAAAACAAAACAACAGCTACTAAGTACCATGTACACACCCTTAGCAGATCTTGTGAGCTCACAACACCCGTGACTGAGCGTCAGCAAGGTGTTTTACACTAGTTTAATTTTTCACAATGGCCTGGGTGGGCTTGAATGAGGAAGCACTGGGGGACACAAGCGTGGATGCAGACACATTTGCTAGGGTACATAGCAATGCTCGGACTGTACATCCTCTCTAGAGAATCCATGGGATGCAACAACTCTCTGAGCCACATCAGACCTGATTTGAGAGGGCGGTCGGATAAAGTGCGAATTTCAACATTCAACACGCTTAAAATCACCCAGATTTCAGTCACACCATCGCATGATAATAATTACAAAATAAAAACTTGTTTTCATCGATATCAGAGACGTTTTGTGTACATGCCGAGGCAGTAAGTGTTCATATTTGGCAATTTATTTCTCTATTCAGTTTATTTCTGAAAGCCGCCAGATTGAGCCCTCTCTATTCTGTACACGCTGTATGTGCTGCTGTGTCACGCGAGGACTGGTGAGTGCAGACAAGTGGCGTCCCGGGGTGGGATGGGGTGGTACAGCAGGGGCTATCTGTGCGTAAAACGGCCGCCCGACCCCACAAAACGATTTTGATATCCATGAAAATTAGTTTTTATTTTGAAATTATTATCAAGTGATGGACTGACTGAAATTTGGCGGATTTCAAGCGTGTTGAATGTGTAAATTAGCATTGTATTCTAACTGTCCCCCAAGCAGGTTTGACGAAATGTGTTTCACAGTGTTGCATCCCATGGACTCTCTAGAGAGGATGTACAGTCCGAGCATTGCTATGTACCCTAGCAAATGTGTCTGTATCCACGCTTCTGTCCCCCAGTGATTTGAAGGGCAACATGGTGCTCATGAATGGCAGAATGGCGCTCATGAAGAGCAGCATGGTGCAGCACATGACTAGAAGATGAAACACTGTTATATTTTTTTTCTTTATATGCCTGCTACATTTTGTTACATTTTTTTATATCCACATGTGGGTGCAAAAAGTCAAATGACATCAGTTTGCACTGGTTTGAAAATAATTTGTCAAGAAAGTAAAGAGGGTTCCGTGACTGACAGGCCTTAAATAGGCAATGAAGCGCTTTAGTAGAGCAAGCCATATATTATTACAGTATACATGATAACTCTGCACTAGAAGGTGATTTTTTTCCCTCCCTGCATTAAAGTTGTATCCTTTCTCTCCTGCGACCGTATTCTCATACAAGTTATGATATAGTAGGCCTCTGATTGGTCGAGATAGCCATGCCGACCAATCAGAAGCTTATGATATATAGTAACTTGTACGAATACAGGCCCTGGCATGCAAATTTTTGCCAACTAGAATTGATATAACGTGGTACAAGGTATTGGCTGATATTAATAACAGTAACACTGCTACATCACATCAGTAGGCCTATTATCTTTACATGTACTGTAAATTGATTTAACCCTCAGAGAAACTAGCTATTTTGTCTGATTTTCATTCATCTTCAAGGGTGTGAATAATTGTGGTCATTCCAAGCCACCAGTATAACTCAAAACATGATGGATTTGCTCTTTTATTCCAATAATTTTATTCAAGATGTGTTATGTCACTCTGACAATGATTGGCGAAAAGGTTTTATCTCTATGTACTGTACATGTATAATTATTAAATAAGTATGCTAATATAAGAAAGATAGATTAAAAGGAAAAACATATTCGATTTAGTTTATTTCAAGTACATACCCGGTAGTCCATTAATATTTATTTACAAATATTTATTTGTACCAGCATATAAGATCTCATTTTCACTGTAGGCCTACACATAATTTTTAAGAATATGCAGTGAGCTTGACATATTGATTTATTTGTGCTTTTAATGACTTCTTTGTATTCTAAGGATATGTCATGTGTGACAGGATGTAGTTCTTCTAGATAACCATGCAGTGGGGCATGTCATGCCCTTAAAATTTATTCTCAAGAAAATAATTTTTGTATTGTATTTGTATTTGTTTATTATAGTGACATACTGCAAGCATATAGTACAAACAGAAAATAAAGTATAATAAATTGGTACCCAGCCCTCAAGGGCTTATTAGTCACTTTGAATTGTACTGCATAACATAAATAATAGTAGCATAAAAATAATAAAAAAATAATAATAATAATAATAATTAATAATAATAATAATAAAAAAAAATACATTGCTATAAATATAACTAGGCTAATTGAACATAACACTTTGACGTTTCCTCCATGCCTGCTCAACGAAATCTATTGTTAAATAAATAAACTCTTCCGGCATAAGTACTTTAAGCTGTTCATTAGGGGTTAATAAAATAAGTTGGTTGGATAAATAGACGATATATGCAAGTATAATTTCGTTCTCATTGTTTTATATAGGGTGCATTGACATACAAAGTGGGATTCGTCTTCTATTTGATTTAAATTACAGAGGCGGCATAATCGTTGATTTACTGGCGTGTTTGTATACCTGCCAGTTTCTATAGCTAATGGTAGTACACCACATCTTAATTGACACAAAATTGATCTTTTAGCTTTAGAAAACAGTGATTTTACATACATTTCTGTTGCATAAATAGTTTTCAAAGTAATGTAGGTTCTTAACTTAGGTTTCAACTGCATGCTAGTGTTCCACTTATTATTTTCAAATAAAGTAATTTTGTTTATAGCTATGCTTAGGGGTATCACTTCCTTATTTACAATGTAACAGTGCAAATCATATGTTTTAAGCAAATCAGTTGTTCGGCGAAACCAGCCACCATTTGTCGTGGACATCCAACTGAATACAATATATGGCAATCTTGCGTGATCTAGCTGGACTAACTTGTTCCATAGCTGTATAATCATAATGAGTGTCTAGCAGTAGGACTCAACCAGCCCATCTCCCCCTGCATTGCCAAGATGGGAGTCCGTGGCCCAAGCCCGAGAAAATACCTGATGGCACGATTTTGTAATTTTTCTGATTCTTGAAATGAGGTGTGACCCCAGAGTGTGTGTTGAAATATTCAACTGATAAATAAAAATATCATAATCTGATAATGCATGCACCAGTACAGTAGTAAATTTGCACTTGTTTAAAAATTATCTGTCAAGAAAGTAAAACTTACTTTTACAGTGTGAGTGGTTATACAGACTACTTTGCATTGGATGAACCAGAGGCATTCCAAATGGGTCGTGATATTGTGGCAGGTTTTAACATTGATGTACCTGAAAGGCGTGTTGATATTGAAGAGCCACAGTTTAGTTCAGATGAATTGCCTGGCCTCATTCCTTCTGTAAATCAGCATACAATGGATATATACAAGGTACTGGGGGAAATAAATGTGTGAAGATAGTATTTAACCGTTGTCCTGCCGAATTGTTTCAATTGTATTTTTCGCCATTTGAAGCTGGAATTGCTAACGCAATTTCCAGCTTCAAATGGCGAGAAATATTAAAAAAAAAATTAAATACAATTATTCTAAATTGAGTTACTTGTCTAAATGAGCATCTACCACAAGCTATATTATCCATTTCAGTGACATATTATTTGGCCGAAAATCTGCTTGAAACTGTATATATACGGGCCTAGCAGGATAAGGGTTAAATCCATTTCTAACCCTTGTGCTGCTTGTTTCTATTTTTCATTCATTGAAAGCTGGAATTGTTAACACAATTTCCAGCTTTAAATGACAAAAAATATTTATAATCTTAATAAAGAAACATATGCAAAATTGAATTATTTGGTTAACTGAGCATCTATCACAAATTATTTTATGAATTTCAATGTCATTTTATGTGGTCTAAAAACTTTTCACTGCCTTTATTATAGTTTAATAACATAATATTTTACAGCAATTTTACATAAATTAAAATAGCGATTGTTAAAAATTAATTTTGTAAATTGGTGGAATTAGTTTGAAACTAGCTATCCAGACAGTGATGAATCTAGTCTTCATAGCTCAAATCATTTAAAAAATGTTTTAAAATTATTGTTTTTGTAAGCATCTAAGGTGCAAATTCGCTTGAAGTGACTTTATGCTTCTGAATTTTTTCAGTAATTGTTGGATGCTTGTTTACTTGCATACATACATGTATACATGTACTTGCGCACTACTGGTACATGTATTGCATTGTTTTGTATTAACTGTTGCTTTTAGGCGTTTTTTTATACAAGTACAAAAAGTAATATAACTAGTTAGCCCTTGAAGTGCTGATTTTTTTGTGAAAACTTTCAAGGCCAAAGGGTTTTTTAAATTGGAAATCATCATAACTGTCTTAGTTAGCTCTTTCAGATTCCTTTGAATGCCTATGTTATGGGTCTACGGCCATTTAAAATTATTTTCACTCTTACAGTGCGAGGATAGACTATAGTCGTCAGAACCTGACGTCTACAGACGTCAGATTCTAGCGACTAAAGTCTGTAGATTCTGTAGATTCTTCTCACTTCGTTTTCACAACATACATGGCAATTTTATCGAAGGGAATTCCATGTAACAGTATTATCATGACTATTTTTTTGTTATCATTGATCAAAGCAATGTATACTGTATATTTGGCGAATCTTAATAAATAAATATGTTACTACAAAAAAAATCATTGCGAAATGGTCATGATATCTATCTTGAATGTTTATAATTTTTGAGGTTCTAGCTCGCATCTTGGATGGTAGCAAGTTCCATGAATTCAAAGCTATGTATGGTACAGGTCTAGTCACTGGGTTTGCTCATCTGAATGGGTAAGTGATAGATATACCCAGCCAACAGGACACGTTAGAACAATGATTTTTTAATGTTGGGCCAGCGTCGCAGACATTGGGCCAACAATAAAACATCATTGTTCCAACGTGTCTGTTTGCTGGGTATCAATGTAAAAGGAGACAGCATTACTGTAAGCGAACGGTTATACATGCATTACAGTTTGGTCTTCGATTTTGATGTGTTTTTCACAATTAAATCATTGTAATTGCTGATTTTAAATTCACTACAATTAAAAAGACATTGTATACCTCTTCTAACTAGATTTGCATTAGGCCTACTTTTTCATGGCACATAATTTGTAATGTGATCTACATGTATTACATGTAATCTATTATTATTTGGATGTGAGTAATGTCAAAATGACAGGCAATAATACCTGCAACACAATTTCACATATGAAAGGATGGGTTTGAGGGGGGGTGGGGTGGTGGGTCAGGGCAATTTATTTTATAAATGATTGATCTAATATACATGTGGCCCAGTCAAGCTTGAATGTTTTGAAAAAAAGGGGTAATGTCATCTTTAGTGAAAGCTACTTGGTTGTCTCATCAAATACTGTCTTTGATTTTTAGGGTGTAGAAAGTTACAACATTGTCACATTCAGAACAGAACAAAAACATTCAGAACAGTGTTTTTATTTTTTAGATATTTGATTGGAGTTGTGGCCAATAATGGAGAGATGTCTGGGGATGCTGCCTGTAAGGGAGCTCATTTTGTACAACTCTGTACACAGCGGAACACACCCCTTCTCTTTCTGCAAAATACACCACCAGATACACATGGCATGGAAAAGGGTAATTATTCAAGAAATTTACATGTGTACCTTACAGTTAAAGATCAGACAAACGATTAAAATAATAATTTACTGCTTTGTGAAGTTACCATCAATTGCTGGATTGTGTGTACACATATTCCCACCTTTATCTCATTTACGTTTCTTCTGTACCAGTTCTTTTTGTTGAAACAACATCTGGAATTTATATATATATATATATATATATATATATATATATATATAATGTATGTAATACAATAATAGCTGTTTTCCAACCTAGGATTTATATACTTGTATATAATACTATAATAACTTTTTTTCCAACTGTTCATCTTAAAGGTGAAGATATAGGCAAACGATTGAAGGGACATAGTTCGCTCATGTCTAGTGTAGCCACCACTCATGTTCCGAAAGTCACTCTAGTTGTTGGCAACAGCATTGGTACAACAAACTACATGATGGTAAATTTATCTTCAAGTTCAAATGACCAGTCAGTTTGTAACATTACATATTTTTTTAATGATCTGCATTAAAAAATAAATGGTTAACTGCTGGAATTATGCTCAGTGTTCAAAGAAAGACCTTATTTAAAACACAGCTATAATTTTTATATGTGTCTTTGTTTATAATTACATTATAATTACACACTTTGATAATTTTTGGTTCAAAAACTTTAATAGGCCTACTTAGTACTTGACTGGATATTATATTGATTTAGTTCTTTCAGATCTAAATATGTGACCCCTAGTAGTAGTAGTACTCTGTATACATATGTTACCCATCTGCACATAATCAGTGGCATCGCAACGTTCTGCTGAAATGCCATAAATTATAAGGTACCACAAATTTTCAATTTCTTTATTTTATTGAATACATTGATTAATAATATATTAGTTATCTACATTTAAACATATTTACATGTAATTTAATTGATAACATTTTTAATGATAAAATCATCCTTTTGGGGGATTTATTTGGAATTATTGAAAATTATTTTAAATCATAAATAAAAAAAAAAGAGGGAATAAATGTTTATTTTGTGGGATTTCTCTTCTTTTTTAGCAATCATATTTACAATGTTTAAAAATCCTTACTTTGGTTCGAATAAAGACAAAGACTGTCAGTTTGATAAATAGCTCATTTCTTCTCTTTTACATAATTGCATCATCTTATTTCCTGAAAAATGTTGGGTCACCTGACTTTGTGCAGATGGGTCACATATATGTAATATTACCCAGTATGTGTTTTGTATCTATGCATTTTAATGAATGTATTGGTATGCCCTGGATTTTAAGTTATGAAACTTTTATTTGTAGGCAGGTCGTTCTTTTAATCCCAGATTTATGTTTTCATGGCCTAATGCTAAGATAGGATTGATGCCTTCCCAGCAGCTTATTGATAATATGATACAGGTATATGATATTATGGAAGATATACACTTATCATGCTAATGATACATATAATTGTCTAAGACTAAAATAAATTGTTTCATTGAGGATATTTTCAGTGAAACGCTAATTTAATTTATTTATAACAGGAATACATTTTGGTTAGATCGATGGTGATTCAATTAATATAAAGTAATGAATTGCACTGCAAGAAATTTGGGTTTCATATTTGTGGCTAACACATTTTCACATTCATGATTGCAAATTGTATCTTATTCAATAATGCCACAGAAAATGACAAATTGAGAACAGTAAATTTGGAAGGTCACTGGGATTATTGCAGGTAACCTAACTAGGTGCTTCGAAATTGACGATATATGTTTGTGATTTAGAGTAGGTTTCCTGAAGGCGTTGATATACCACCCGCTGTGAGGGGGAAGCTGATGGCTGCTGTAGAACAGGAGATAACAGATAAATGTAGTGCTCTGCATGCCTCAGCTAACTTGTGGGATGACGGAGTAATTACACCAGAACAAACAAGAGAGGTTGATATTAACCCTTACAACTCTAATATTTTAATTAGTTTTAGTAACCAATGAAATCACTATTGGGGAATAAAATGTGTGCTTAACCCTTACAGCGTGGGGATAGCTATGTTATAGGTCTACGGCCATTATAAATAGTTTTACTTTTTACAGCGCGGGGATAGACTTTAGTCGTACGACTAAAGTCTATCCCCGCGCTGTAAAAAGTAAAACTTTTTATAATGGCCGTAGACCTATAACATAGCTATTCAAATGAATCAGAAAGAGCTGACTAAGACATTGAAAAAACCCTTTGAGCTCCATGGTTTATTTAAAAATAATTCAACGCTTTAAGGGTTAAACATCAAGTTTTGAATATGTTTAATCTCAAATTAAGCATGTTAAAAACAAATATGAGTAGTTTTCACCCACTTAAATTTGTTGCTCGCAGTAGCGAGGACACCCCTTCAAATGGGTGAAAATTTAATTTATTCAATTTAGCTATTTAAGTGTTACAACCCTATTTGGTGCAAAAATTGGTCAATCAGATTTCAATACTGTAAAACAGTGAATAATGACACATTTTTTAAAGAAATAGTTCCATTCTAGTTATTTTCTCCCATCCAAGGTATTCACAAATACTGTCTGTGCACTTGTTTGTTTCTTCTACCATTGTGAGCATGATATTTGTACTAGTTAAATCTTCCTCATGTCTAATCTTGGATACAGCTAACTAATGACTTTGAACAAAGTGGAAAACGAATGCTGTCACATTCCAATTTAGGCCATGTTGGCCATTTCATTTTAACCTAATAATAGATGACGTGTACACAAAAGGAACTTTTTTCATGCTACATTACTGGTAAAACTTAGAGGCTTTCGCATATGCTCACAATCTTCAGAAATACGTATAGCATTTCGTATAGGTGGGTGGTGATTGGCACCTCCTTCAGTTTCACGCAAAAAAATCTAAAATGATTTACATTATTTCTTCTAATAAACGCCCATATTCGAATACACACTCTGCTGATTTGAAAATGATATCCACAATCATGGTACATTATGTAGCCATATCAAACTGCTCTAATAAGTGCTCACTCCCGCTCTAGCCTTAGGGGGTATTCTAATTACCAAGCAGGACGTTTATTAGAATAAATATGTGTATTTGCTATTTTTAATAGGGCCTATATTTTGTGGAATATGCCATCCACTGACACTTTGTTAGTTGCACATAACATATTTATTCTTTAAGAGTCTGGGGCGTTAATTACAATACCCCCTGAGATCACAGGGGGGGATGGGCCCTTATTACAGTAGTTTTTAATGCTCATATAGTGTACATGATCATGTGTTTTATTTTTAAATCAGGGGGGCGGATCTTTATTAGAATATAGGCATTCATTAGAAAAAATACTGTATTTTCTAATATACCTATATTTTTAATTCCCGAAGGGGGAGGGGGGTCAGTATTATTTTTAAAACAAAGCATTTTAAATGATTGATCATTTTTGTATGATCAGTATCATTTTTAGTGTTAGACTTGATCACCCAAGCATTCATTGGTCAAAAAATGTTCAAAATTTTACCGGTGCTGTTTATTAACTCTAGAATGCAACATTTGGCCATGGTTATATATCAAACCTAACTGCGGCAAACATGTGAATGTTTAAGGCCTAGGTTTGATATTCAAATGACTAAATGACAACATATGAAATACATTTCACTATACAGAAAAAACATTAAATGAACAAAAATTGAGACTGGAAATTTTTATTCTATACTCAATTATTTTAAAACTGCTTGTATAAAGCCCTTGATTATACTGTAGTGTGTTTTCTGTGCCTTTTCTCCATTACTGTCTTGAGGTCAATTTATTTCTGTGTCTTGATCTCCTCCCTCGTCTTTCATACTCTGTAACTGAGCAGCGACCTCTATAGGGTACCACTGGTGAAACTGGTAATTCTGAGAGTTTTTAAAGTATTTGTTGACAGTCAAATCATGTGGTTGCAATGCATGCGACTGTTCTGTGGACATGCTTGTAGGGCGTATATTTATTGTTGTACATGTACAAGTAATATTAATCAACAGGGAGGCTGAGAATTTTTTTTTTCTGTTTTATTTTAAATTGATTATTTTTTCTTATTATTTTGTCCACTACATAACTATTCATTGATTTATTTCATAGGTATTAGGCAAATGTTTTGAGATTATTCACCAAACACCTTGGAAGAGACCATCATCACAAGATAACCCACCTCTGATACGTATGTAATGGGACAAAAAGACAACTCTTCTTTACACATCATTCCAATTCACATAGCATAGAAGGAACAAGTTTTGCTTGAAAGCTATGTTTAAGAAAAACTAGATCTAGAAACCACTACTGCTAATGCAAAATAGTCATAACATAGAAGTAGCCACAAAAGGTGTTGAAAATGAGTTGTGGTGGAGATGCCACAAGGTCTGAAGTGTCTTGAGTGTAAACTGTGTAATGAAAACATTCTAACACTTTCACAAAAATGTGACTTTAAAACTGAGTATGCACATTATACTCAGCAAACGTGAAGTTATATTCATGGTACCCACGGAGAGTGAAAAACCGGGATTTTATGATGTTGTGATATACAAGGAAAACACAGGGAATTTTATCTGGTGTGCTGAAAATGTGACTGAGAATGCTATTCCAGAACACCAAAAAAGTTGTTGACAATAATAATGGAGTTTAAATTACTCACTGAATCTTTGCGTGTACATACCCCACAGTAATCTACACTAGGTTAAGGTTAAAGGTTTGGAGGCCTCTCATTGATATCTCACTCAAAGAAAATGTAAATATTGACATGAAAAATTTCAACAGAAATACAAAGAATTTTACGTGTGAATTTCTCTGGGTACCCTAATATTCCGTGGAAAATATGAATTGTTTTTGTAATAGTATTGTTAAAAGCTTGGAGTAGACCACAGTCATAGCCATGTTCATTTAAGACAAAATCTTCCTAGTATTTTTACAAGAAATGTGTATGTTTTCATATTATACACGTAATAAGATGAACATGATGAATGGTGCTGGATGAAAATGGTATGTAAAGTTATTTGATTAAAATATTTAATCTTGCATTTATTCAATGTACATTTAAAAGTTAACAGTAATGCGGACACTGCCATTTAAAATATCACATCGATTAAACAGAAATTGTGGATATCCTATATCTTGGTAATTTAATTTCTGTGCAAAAAATTATTGAATATTTTATAAATATGTAACCCACTTCTACAAAATCATCCGCATCCAAAAAGAGCAAGACAAGCAATATCATGAAGTGGAGGTCTGAACTGTTATGACTTCTTATTCAAGCGAAAAATGTAAAATTTAGAAGATTTAAAAGGCGACTGTTTTAAAAAGATGATGCATTGTTACATGCAGATATATATCTATATATATATATCATGTATCTATTTATGCAAATAAACATTTATTATATTATTTTTTTGTTATTTAAGCAGTTCAGAAAAATGAGTAACATTTATCAACTATATTATGCGCAATCAAGTCACTATTTACCTTTTTAAAATAACAACCTACCAAATCTGACACCGATCTGTTGAGTATAATCATTTACCAGAAATTATTTTGTTATTTTCAAGTCACTTTGTGTACATGACAAAATTGTAATGTGAAACTTGAGATGTGTTATTAAAAATATTTATTAAGTTATGTTGTTATTTATTTGTGATGCAATATAATAGAACTTGGTTAAAAGAACTTGGTAGCATTGTCTCAGGTGTGTCTGAAGCTATCGTTGATTGGTCCGGCTACTTCTGAGGTTCTAATTAAAATTGCAATATGAGAGAAATTAGAAAGTATTTCAGATTTTTTTTAATGTAATCAGGCTATTAAAGTATTCGTTCGGCTTTAGCCGTATCAGTCGGAAATGTTTCGACGCCCCTGTGACAGTCTTCGTGTGGTTTATAATAATATATTTGTTTCCAATTATCAGTTGTATAATCACCATTTGAATAAAAGCAGTAGACTAATCTCAAGTCTGTTCAAAAAGCCGTGGATCCAGGGGATGAGTGGACATGAGCGGCGCACGCCCATTCCCTATTTTCGCTAAATTCTTAAAAAGGCACTTAAATTGACCTATACATATTTATAAAAATCTTAGGGACAAGCCCCGCCTTTAATTTTTTTCAACTGCAAAATTCTTGTTTTTTGTGTTCAGATATGTGTACATTTCCTCTCCCCACGATGGTATACATTTGATAATTTCCCTTATTAAAGGGACTGGCCCAGGCTGAAATCATCAGAAAATCGGTGATTTTATTTCGGGTTCTTAATATGACCATATGATGTAAGCATGTACATAGACTAGAACTGCAAATTTTTATAATTTTTGTGCTGCGCATTCACCAGTTAGGCTAGATATAGAGACGAAATTCCCGCATTTCCTATTTTTGACATGGTTGTCAATAATTAGAAATCAGGAATTTCGTCTCTATATCTAGCCTAACTGGTGAATGCGCAGCACAAAAATTATAAAAAATTGCAGTTCTAGTCTATGTACATGTTTACATCATATGGTCATATTAGGAACCCGAAATAAAATCACCGATTTTTTTATGATTTTAGCCTGGGCCAGTCCCTTTAAGCAGCACTATTCTCCGCCGCAGTTATAAGTCGACAAATCTATGAACTCCTCCATATCTGTACTTCATATAGGTGAATTGGTTTTATGTCAAATATAGACATAAACGTACGTATTTATTTGACCTTTCTTACATAGAATGGTTACAGAACAATATATCGGAGATATTGGGGGAGTCGAGACTCTTTGTTTTTGTCGTCTGGGACAGCTGGCAAAAGGGCCACCACACAACGTTCAAACAACAAAAAGAAGTAAAATAAGCTTATAATTGTACACGTGAAACAGGTGATGATTTTGAAATATTAATACTTAACTTAAATATTAGGCCTACTAATAACTCGGTGTAAGCAAATGCACTTGGAAATACCGTTCATATATATTGACAGGCTAGCTATAAGCATGAATGTCACTGTACATTGCACGTAGGCCTTCTTAACTCTTTAAGCCCTCACGATGCATTAAAGCATCATTTTACATCCCTGTAAACAAACCTAATTTTCTTACAACTAGGGCTTTTGGAATGGAAATTTATATGAAACAGGCTTACTAATACATGGTAATTTTCCTTATTTTTCCACCCACTTCAAATCATCTTCATCCACTACAAGTGGCTTGTAGTGGATGAAGATGACAATGGTAAATTCAGGCTTGGAAGGGTTAAGTAGACGCTGATAAGATATGTTTTTATGTAATTAGTGAAACCTTTGAAACAATGTGTTTGAACTCTGCCATGAATTACATTCGGCGTTTTTATCAAGCATCCCCTTTTAGGATGGATGTTTACTGTTTTTGCATTGACCGTCGTCCGCCGCGTCTTGTTTTTGCTAGTGAGTCTAAGCCTCGATCTACGTAGATTGTTTAAAAAATATTGACTTATGTACTGTATATGTCTGGGAATTATTTTGGTGCAAACATTTTGACCTCACCCAACCTGGCGGGCATTTCGGAAAATGACCACCAAATTCAATCGTCCAAAGATACCGCCCGAACCTATTGACGGATTATTTTTTTTTCAAGTGGAAATTGGAGGTGTAGGCCTATTATGTAGCCTTGATTATAGTCAGGGGGCTTAACCCATACCCCTGAATTGTTCAAAACGCTCCACAAGTACCAAATTTGAACCACTTGTAGTCAAGGTCATATATTTTCGATTTTTCGTGGGAGCCAAGCTGGGCTCCCGCCGTGGGCGCCATATTGGACAAATACAAGATGGCCGCCATTCATAACAGGCTCATGTCATAACTTGCAAACTAATACCAGAAATAGCACTTTTCTATGATTTTCGACCATGTAGAATCTATTTAACACGTTTTAAAATTGATTTTGAAATTAAATAACTTGTTAATATATATACAAATAGTATTTTAGCTGAAATTAGACGATTTTAGACATACCTTTGTGATTTAAAGACTAATAATTCCTAAATATTAATAATAAAAAAAAAATAATAAAAAAAATAATAATAATAATAATAATAATAATAATAATAATAATAATAATAATAATAATAATAATAATAATAATAATAATAATAATAATAATAATAATAATAATAATAATAATAATAATAATAATAATAATAATAATAATAATGAGAATTATAATTATAATTATAATTATAATAATAATAATAATAATAATGATAATGATATTATAATAATAATAAATCATTGGTGATCTGAGCTCAGAGGCGCGACAAAAATAATTGTATCTTGAGTCATAATTCCAAGACCATTTGCGTTTGTCGTGTGGGCCCACCGGACCACCGAGGATTTAAGTCAGAAAAGCTATACCACGTTTTCAATTTCTTGCGGAAACTAATTTGTGTTCTCAAAGAGCGAAGTTCCTTTCAAAGTCTAGGTGCAGCAACACAAAAGACCCTGCTGCCTACCACGGTTCTGACCAGTGGAACATGCAGCTCATTTAGATCACTAGAACGAAGTGTCCGTACCTTTCGAGATGACTTAAGCATGTTTCGAATATATACTGGTTGTCCACTGGTCAGAGCCTGGTAGGTTAAGGAACACAAAATTTGATTCTGTAAGGAATAGGTAACCAGTGCAAAGATATAAGAAGAGGAATTATGTGACAAAAAAGAGGAGACTTTGTCACAACCCGCACCAAACAGTTCTGTGATGATGAAGCTTTTTATAAGCCTATGTATGTAATATTACAGTCACATATGTACCACAACATTTTTGCCAAAATGTGATTATATAATAACAAACTCAACCTCTAAATGTTTCTAACCTGGACATGTACATAAAGCAATTTTAACATTTTGATTTATTCACAAGTGGACCAAGCCACATTTATTATCAATTTAACAAAAATGTAGTAAAATACATCAATAAGCATATTACAGGTTCTCTATATCTTCTGTAGATCTAGCTGTGACATGTCTTTAGTAAAATATGTGAAAAGTTTATAGCTTAGGTGACATCACGGGGACTGTCAGGCTGATGGAAGAAATCCATGTGTGGGTTGGTCCAGTTTTGCATAAATTAATCTTAAGATTTTACATGTACTGTTTTTGTCCGCGCCACCAGGTGGCGTGTTGGGTGCTATTTGGACTTCCGGTTAATTGTTAAATAAAGGTCATTCATAATGTCTATCACTTGGCACACTTAACTCATTTTTGAATTTTGGGGGTTTGGCTCAGTTGTGCATAAAGACGTCCAAATATTGAACGAAATATGTCAAATTACCCTAAATATTGTATGTATTACACAGTAAATGTTTATTACACAAACAAAATTAACCCTCCACAGACTTTAACATAAGAACTGGCCAATCTTTTATAGAGGGTCGGTTGCATGGCTTTCATATTAACTACGTAATGCTGCTCTAGATAATCGAAGTTTAAATATCATATGAACATGGCATTATTGTGTAGCAGTCAATTCAACATTAAATCAGATCAACCGCTAAGTGTTTTAGTAACACAATGATGACATTGTAGCAATATAATGCTACATGGCACATAACCTTATTTAGGCTTTCATAATCACTTGAATATTACCTAGCATAACTAAACTTCTACTGTCTCATCACTGTGAATAGGTGTGATGCCATGACGGTTTGGTTCAAGTCGTGTATGTTCCACGTCTCTCTTGAGTCAGCTCTCGTTGGTTTTCATATTTAAAGAAATCTACCATATCTGCTTCTGGTTTCGACTGAAGAGATGTAAAAAGTTGGGTGATGAGAGTGGTGATCTGTTTTAACATTGCATTTTTATCTCCTTTCTTTCGTGTGTTTGGACTTGCTAAACGTAAACAAACAGTTTTTTTTAATTGTATGTGAAACCGGAACAGTAGCATTTGTAAGGCGTGTGTCTACATATTCTAAATGAAGAGTTTTGCCAACTTCAGTGATTTTGGATAAAGACATAGCTACTACATTTTCATAACATCACATGTATCAAAAGCAACAAGCTCATGGCCTGTGTCCAGAAAAGGATTACCCAATTCGGTCACAACTTTCATAAAAGTTTTTACAACCCAGTTGATATAGGGATAACTAAAAGCACATATAAATATATATATATATATATATATATATATATATACTTATTAATTCAACCATTGGGGGACTACAATTTTTTACGGCCTTTAGGCGACATGATGTTGCACATTATATTGGCTAGGAAAAAAATATTTTGGGAATGTGTTACAGTTTTTGTATGTCCACTTATTATGAGCTTTTTTATCATAATTTACTTTTTGAAAATAAACACTTTTAAAATATACAAGGTCCCCTAAAGGTGAACACCATTTGTCTATGAAAAATGCCAGTCTTTGGGGACCTGGTCCCCTAAAGGTGGTTTAGAAATATATATGAAGTCCCCTAATGGTGGTTATCTTGTCTAAGATTAAGTAAGACTATAGCTCTAGACTAACCTAGTACACCTAGACCTCATGGCAAAGTCAATATTGTAAAAAATAAACATAGACTAGTAGGCCCATATAGGCCTAGCCCTGACCTAGGTCTGACCAGTCTATGGTAGGGGCCTATCTATAATCTAAGTTTTCGTTTCATTTATAAATGTTTCCACACTAGCCTAGTGACTAGAGACTACAGATTTCAAGATTTCAGTGCCATGGCATTGTTTACTGTTTTACCAAAGTAATCGGACAAACTTTTTGGAAAAGCGATTTTGATAAAAAAAACGAGTTCATATGGGTCCATAGTCTTACCAAAAAAAAATTAAAAAATTTTCTCGCCTACAAAGACGTCTAATTTGCATATTCAATATGGCCGCCACAAGAACTGTGCAAAAAGTGCAAATACGCCAGATCTCAGTAACCAATCATCATATTAAAACAAATAATGGCTCTACACCTAGGTATGGAGAATCCGTTGGTGCTGTTACTTTTGTGATTCATAGTCAAGGTCACGCACTGGGTCATAGGTCATACGTCATTTCAAGCTTCATAAGGCCATATCCTAGTAACCAATAATCATATAATAATAACAATTGTTGGCTCTATACCCAGGTTTTCCGGTAGGGAGAATCCGTTGGTGCCATTTCATTTGTGATTCAAGGTCAAGGTCACATACTGGGTCAAAGTCACAGAATATATCACGTTCTCCAAGGTCATATCAAGGTTTACTCGAGGAATTTGAGGGTCCGGCGGGAGCGTACTGGGTTCAAGCCCACGGTGCACTCGCTGCCTGTTTCATTACACGTGTTGCAACTATTAGTGGGTGTAATAAGCTAAAAATAGTTTTAAATGGTGATAAATTTTGACACAGTATAGGTATGATGATGTTATATCAGTTTAAGATGGGAGCCCACGAGGAAATTTTTTTGCGATTTTTAAATTTTATGTTTATTGTTTTTGTTTTTTTAATTTATAAAAAATACCACAATCGACTTTAATTGTAAATTGTAACGAAAAAAATGTATTTTGAATATTCGGACTTATTGAGAGGAAGCCAACTTATTGCGTTCCGGAATAAAAAATAAAATAATCTTAATTTAAATTTTAAAAAATGTCCACCGACCACCTTTTTCAGTTAAAATTACAGCTATGTCCCTTCCCTTGCAAATTCTAGATGTGGACCTAACTTGCATGAGAAAATAAAATATTGTGTCAAATAAACTTGTTTCCTTTCATTTTTATTTACACAATAGGCTATAATATCAGCAGAAAAATATATAATACAATTCATATAATTGTGCTGCAATGACAACATTGAGGTTGATAATGAAACGCTTTAACCATATTATTCGGTTATTTGAGGCCTATATTTATTATGTTTACATTACCAGGTTAGAAGGAATACATATGTGTTTTATATGTCTAAAAATAAAATATTTGGACCGAATTAGAGCCATGTTAACAGTTCCCTTTATTCAGTCAAAATCAGCCTTCGCATCCTTGACCGTTCTGAAACCGCCTTTGCTTTTCAATCTGGCTCAAAGAATACCGATGGTAGTAATATTGTTATATACGGACACAATAATCAAACAATATCATATACCAATTTAAATCATACAATAAACCATCTTTTGTTTTTGTCCAATTATAATCAAAATCTGGTCAAAGTGGGATTAGAAAGCTGAAAAATAGTTCAAAGTGTGACACATTCAAATTATAGTTTATATGGCCAATATAAAGGGAAATTTAGCAAATAATAAAATACTCACTTATCATATATACGGATCATTCTATGACCATGATGGTTTGTCAAATCTCGCTATGTGTATACGCCTGTCTAAAGCAACAAGACTATGCCAAATTTGTTAATGATTCTAATCCCCAAAGAGAGGATGCGTACTGAGGTGAAAATGCTTTGACAATACCTCTTCAGTACTTCGTCATTGTCACGGTTTACAGTGAGCCAGCTATTGGCAATATGTCGATTTTATTGTTTAAAAAAATACATAATATTTTTTTAAATATTGTAAGCTCAATAAATACACATATGAAAATTCAAATGTTAGCAATGATCCAAGTCATTTGAAAATCATCACAAAAAAATGCAAACGCATAGCTGACTTATAATTATTCTAAAATTCAAATATACTATAAATTGCAATAATGTATCTCGATGTATCATCATGTCAAGAATAAAGTATTCATACTTGACATGTTCAGCAACGCGTACTGGATATGTCACTTTGTGGTTGCCGAATTCTTAAGTTATCATAATTATCACACACACTGTAAACTGATATCAATGCTTCCAGACGGTTTTTTAATCCCAGTTAGAGCTAGAGTGACATTTTATTTGTGGTTTTGTTTTAATATATATGTTATATCACTTTCCAATTAACTAACAATCGATGAAAGTTGTGTCATTTCATGTCAATGGGGTAACACATATTAGAATAATTATTGACTAACAGTTATACCATATCAAAATTATTTTTCTAATTATCTAAAATCAATGTTGATATGAAAAAAATTGTCTGCATGTGCAACCATGCACACAACAACATTAGAGACACAAGTTGATTATTGGCTCGTACCGAACCAATTTTAGTGCAAGAAAAATATTTAATCCGCTTTGTACAAGCTTTACCTTATTTAGGTGGTTTTCGAACTGAATCATTATAAAAAAGATACACATCGTTAACTGAAGGCTTCCAACATGTTCTCAACTTTGATTAACAAATCAAAAGCCTATTGTTACATAAATCATACAAGATACATTTAGCTATGCATAGACGACATAATTCGCAGCCTACATATACAGACACTTTTAAATTTTAAGTATTATTATTTTTTTTTAATTCATTTATTGATTTATTCAATCCTCTATATTATCCACATTGGATGGTATAAAAATATTTTTTTTCACCAATTACAACAGTACAAAAACAAGATTGTAGTACAATTTTCCTCTTATTATGGGCATATGGATGCCCCGGCTGTGGTGAAGCAGCTGACCACATGATCACCAACAACAGCGGACTTCTCTATCCCTTTTTCTTTGCCACATACATGGTATTGCTTGATACATTTTTGTATTATGTATGCTTATCTGTATTACTGATGCTCACAGCGGGACAAATTATATCAAAACTTTGATCAATAGGGCCTAACACTGAACGATTCACCTTCTTAAGCATAAAAATATTAAAAATGTGCCTAATCAGTGTAATGATAATATCAAACTCTTTACAAAATAAGCGATAAGAAACGTGTTTTTTGTGAGTATTATAAATACAATGTATGCCTGCTTCTATTTAAGCTAGCTATGATTTTATGTAGTAACTATTCAAATTTGAACTATGCGACATGATAGATAAATATAATTTATATTATAATAATTTACTTCATTATTTTTAATTCGCCATTTTCACACACGATTTTAAATTAAAAATAAAATAGAATAAAACGATAAAAGATAATTGAGTCACATGTATGCGAGCGTTGACACTTTTATCATATGAATGATCTATTCGCTCAATATAATGCAGCTTACCAACTCTATTTCGTATAGCCCAAACTGTCTGAAACTAAAGTTTTGATCATTCAGATCGCGACGGTACAAATAAGTGTAGTAATTCATATGAGCGCTCGCGGCTGAGGCTTGGCCACAGTTTATCAAATCCAAAATAGCTTTGTTAGAAGCAGTAACATTTCACCTATATTAAGCCATTTTAAGCTTGTTTTCAGCTACGTCGTTAACATTTTAGGCGGATTTTTTCAAAATTAGTGTGTAGATCGCTCTCACGCATCGCCATGCTAACAAACATTGATTTCCCTGTTCAAACAAATTTCATAATCCACGCCCAAATCTTCGCGGTGTACAGCTGTCCACGATTACACTTCATAGTAATTTTTTTCAGAGGGCTCCCATCTCAATATTGAAGAGGATATATTGAAGTACACGTCCCCAAATTTTGAAAGCTTTATCATTTTTTTAAACTATCAGGTCTGAGTGTCGAGCTTATTACATATATTATATCATACAGAGAAGATTATAGTAGGCATGGTGCCATTAATTTCATTATATGCCTTTAAGACTTGTTAAAACTTGTTTTGCTGCAACAATAATACATGACGTATAGGCCTACTCATCAATCACATATGAAAAAATATTATTCAGTTATATGTCATCAATAACTGTGGCAGCCTGCAGATTTTGTTACAGATCACTATTTGTACAGCTTTAATCTCCTTAGCAGATGCCACAAAGTTCAGTGCATGAAATATTATATTTTCGGCATGTGCAGCGAGCTGTGCCACAGTCCGTCTTGCACTTGCAGAAAATGGCTTTCAGAAGCTCTTCGGGTGCTGCACTTTTGTCAGTGTAAAGAGTGACCATACGCCCGCTCTCCACACGCCAGCCAAACTCAACAGCAGGTAGAGATACAGATGTCCAAGCCATAACCTGGTTGGTGGTAAACCCTCAGCGAGTGGTATTTTGCAGCACCTGATGTGGCCGGAAGTGTCTCAGGCTTCACTAACGTGCCTCCTTTTAATACCTATGAAAAGAAAGAGATCGATATATATGTCAATGCTTTAATGAATTTGTCTCATATAAATGCGTATATACCCATAGCAACAACAGCTACTGATCTTATATTGAGGATTCGTTGTGTAACATGTTCCACGGACATCTTACAATTGTATTGATATATAAATAGATAATTATTTGATATTAATTTGATCTCGTGCGTCTTGAAAATACACAATACATAAAATTGGGTACTGTTTTCCCGGAAACCGTTTCTAGGGAGTAAGGGTACGACTTCGAGGGGTATGATAAGAAGCTTGTGTTGATTCCCCAAGTGTTCTCCATGTGCATAGAAAATTTCATGTGCATTGAAATAACCGTTTGAAAGATATTGTAATATTTGTATTATTATTTTATTATTTTTATTTAAATTTCATTAAAAAACTAAAGCTGGAAAGGGTTAATTGGTGAGTTTAACTAACCGATGGACAAGATAGCTAAATTTTTCATAGTCAGTTTAATCATTTTGGTAAGCCTAGTCGGTATTTTTATATTTAGGTCCGGCAGAAAAATATACATTCACGATTAAATATAGTGATTAGAGCTTAAATGGTTTTGATTGAAATAGTATTGGCCCAGCTTCGCAGACAGTGGCCCAGCATTACATCAGGATTTAGCCAATGTATCGTGTTATCTGCTGTTTCTGGCGACGAGATAGTCCCCATAGTCACCCCCATGCAGCAGTCAGAAAACACGGTACAATCACCCAATGCTGTTTCAATATTGGGCCTGCGTCAAAGACTGTGCGTCGACATTGAAACAGCATTGGGTGAATGCCACGTGTTTGCGCAAAGTATACAGCAGGCCAAGTGATGGATTAGTGTTGGGTCAGCATCGTAGACGATTGATCGGCATTGAACCAGCAATGGGCTGCGACTCTGGCCCAACATTGAGCCGGAATTTGGTGGGTAGTCCTACATCCTCTGTACGAGGTACATCGTAGGCAAGTATTGCATGAATGTTAGCCAGCACCGGCGATGGTGGTGGAAGAAATACACCTTGAAGATATATTCTAACTTGTCTCCTTGGTGCTTTCCTTAATTATATATTATATTTTACTAATGAACAATCTCTGATTATATCCTGCACATTTAAGATTCGGCCCATGAGGAAGACCAATACACTGTTATGTTTAGAAAATATTAAGTCGATTTTTTGTCTATAGCACTCAAACAGACTAAAGCGGGGCATCGGAGTTCGGGAACTCCTGTTCTAGTTTTACTTTATTTTAACTTTAGTATGAACAAATAAAAAAAATGCTAAAACTTCTTTTGTTGTGTCTCGCTGACGCGATCAAGAACTTCAAGTGAGTGAAAATTATTCAGATTTGACACAATGGAGGTCAACTGTTTTCAAATAATGCTGATTGATGTCAAATTGTATCTTTAACATGTTTAGAAGGTGGTACTTGGTGTGCTAATACAAAATGAAAACCTGAATATATGCGACACCGCCGGTTAAAGGGTTAAGTGGTTATGTTGGAGGCTACTTTAGAAGTGGAGATCTCAACCCTGCCAAGACAAAAGGCAGTATCTGTTTACTTTTAAAACAAATAAACAGATACTGCATTTTGGCTTTGCAGAGCAGATGTGGCATATATATGTTCATTGGGTTCTTAATTATTTCAAATTTTGCTCTTCAATCTGTTTGGACCACATACACATTTAAAAAATAAAGGGAGGGCCATTGTTGGCCCTCTGATCTGCAACATATGTACTTGATCCAACGTTAAAAAGCCACACCACTACACTAAATGTTGGGCCAATGTTGCCCCTATTAATTTGCTGGGCCTATACGTAGAACCACCTATTTGGGCCACCATTGGCCCAATGTATATATGTACTTGCGTATATTTAGTTGGGCCAACGTTACCTGTACATATGGTAAAGAATGGTGGGCCAATGTCGGCCCTCGTAATCACGATAATTCGCTGGGTCTGCGTAAAACCATCCAGTCAAATTACCTTGCGCCTGCAACGGGCAGATGTTGGGCCAATTTATGTGCATCGGATAAATATAGTTGGGCCAATGTCAAACAGACGAATTATTTGACGAAGGGCCATCTTTTATTAAATTGCCAATGAATGATTGGCTACTGGCTCAACATTAGCCCAGTGCAGTTGATAGCTGCTTTCTTACGGTGGCCTAACATATCTTTGTGTGGTGGCCCACGTTGGTCCAATGTGTCTCTGTTTGCTGAGGTACAATCATATTACGATTGAACAAAACTGTGCAGTGGAGAATCAGATTCAAAATTTGTGCAGGGTCGTGTTTCACTTTTTCATACGAGTTTTGCTCATAAAATTGAAAATAGGGCTATTCCTAATAGCCTCTACACATTACAAAAATTTAACAAGAGCAATGCATTACCGTGTAATGAGGTATATGCAATGCTTCAACTGGGCTTTTTAACCCTTTAACCGCCAAAGTAATAAATTGGAATTTTCACTCACTTGAAGTTGTGTCTCGCTGACGCGATCCACAACTTCTAGTGAGTGAAAATTATTCAGATTTGACAAAATGGAGGTCAACAAATTTCAAATCTCTCTGATTAATGTCACTTTTTATCTTTAACAGGTTTATAAGCTGATATTTAATGTGCTAATAAAAAATGTAAAAAACGAATATGGACGGCACCGACGGTTGAAGGGTTAAGCCCGTGATACACACGTGCGGCCATCATCAGGGCAGGACCACGATGCGCCAGTAGCTCGGCAAATGATCAACGACGTACGCGTGTAATCACCATGTTTCACAAAAGCATCGAAACATAGCAAAAATACATTAATTGACAATTTCATCCTGATATATTTCGTCTCCAAGAACCTTTGGCGATTCGCCTTTGAACCTTCGGTAAGTTACACCAAGGTTAAAAATATCGAAGACACTTCGATACGATACTATTGCTGATGGTTTGGATGTTTGCTGATGTTCCCGAACTGCTCTTCAAGCATCGGCGATGATAGACAAGATATGGCGATGCTTAGCTGAGAGTTTTCTATTTTTTCTCTTGCTCCAAGAGAACAAAAGTCTTCTGCATCCGCGATCTCATTTAGCAGCCACAACGTATGTGGTGCCTCGTAAAATATTTCCACTTTTTATATGCTCTGCACAGAGCACTATACCATCGCTATGACTTCATCAAGACATCACCACGACATCGTCAGGACATCACCTATTAAGCCCCGACGCATCCCCGATGTTAGTCTGCCGCACGCCACGCCGAAGGATCACCAACCATCGCCTATTCTCAAAATACATTGCTATCTGTTAGCCGATGTAGCACTCATTAAAACCTTCCCCTATGTATCATCATGTTCGCCGAAGGTTCTTCAATATATTACGGGCGTGTTTTTTCGTGGGACCACAAGCTCGATATCGGCAGCGATCGCCACCAGTATCCAAAATTGCGAGACATGTTTGGATCGAGTGGGACCATAGCATAGGTTCACCGTCTGAAAGGCATGATCAGTTTATGAGAAGAAAGATACCATCGTGTGCATAAATATACACCCAGATAGCATTATAGTCTATGGTTACCAGCCACGAATAATCGAAAATGGAACAAGTACTTCATCACCAAAACAAAGTTACCCTAAAGTTGGATACCAGAATCTGCTTTGTATGATATTTTCGTTTTGTTTCATTGTTGTTCTCCATTTTTTCATCATCAACGTATTCCACTTGCAATCCATTTAGACCTAATATGATGCAAAATTTATTTTGACTAAGATATTGCCAAAGTGTAAAGTAAAACAAAGACATATTTTCGCCAGTATAGTATAGTACATCGCTAATCTTGTTTGTTTTTGCTAAATCTTACTCTGTACCCTTCGGTTATAATAGCTGTCACAGGTTCTATCACATGAATTAGTATTTGCATCAACATCACAGTACAATAATCATGTCCCATTGTAGTTCTTAGGTGTTTTGAAATAATCAAAACCCGATATAGCACCGGATATGGATAGTTTTAATATCATTATACTGGAATTACCAAACATGTTGAGTACACCTATACAAGGACTTGCCGTTATAATTAACCTTTTTTGTAGACATCTCACATTGAAAAACATGATAAGTGCACTTATCATAAGTATTAGGTAGCATAGCCCACAGTTAGATTTTATGGTATCCAGATATGAAAACAGCCATGCTATGTGTACTTGACATGGCATCACGGCAGTAATGCCAAATGCACTTAACCACTGTTAACATGTTTTTGTCGCTAAATCAGTCTTGCATTTCTTTTTCATTAAAAATAAAGTATGTGCCTAGTTATTTGTGGGAATCGTGCAAAATAACACACTGCAATCGAAGAGCAGTCCATAAAATGCGTTCTATGTGAACCCACCATAACAAATCGCTATGTGCAGGCTACTTAATCTGTTAACAAGTATTTGCTCCAAAACAAGAACCTCTTCGATCATGCTATAAGTGCACTTATCATGTAATATGTTGTGATTTTGAGAACAAATATTTCATACAAAAACATGCACATTTAGCAAATTTAGGTTTGTCTTATAAGTATGATTAGTTTGCAACACGTAACACCAAAAACATATTTTTCTGCCCTGTTACTCGCAAATCGCTTTTTAGCATGTGACACACAATTTTGACATGGTAGAGTGAGCTTCGAACGAGGAACGAATTCCCCAAAACTGAAGTGCTGGCGCCTCGTACAACAATAAAACGTGATGCAATCTACCTTTAACGTCGATGAGATGAGAATGCAATTAGCATGTTTTTGCACGAGATATGATAATTTCGCGTGGAGGGGTGGGTAAATATTAACCCTTTAACCGCCAAATTATTCAATTGCAATTTTCACCCACTTGAAGTTGTGTCTACATGTACTTCAGGTGAGTGCAAATTATTCAGATTTGACAAAATGGAGGTTCATTTTTTTCGCATCTTGCTGAGTGATGTCACATTTTATTTTTAACGTGTTTGAAAGGTGGTACGTATCTACGTGCTAATAATAAATGAAAAACCGAATATTGAATATATTCGGGATCGGCGGTTAAAGCGTTAAATTATCTTCCCTGTTTGTCACGATCAGTCATTTATTCAGTTCAGTCTGATAAAGTATTCAGGTATAGCGACTATAATCAAATCTTAATTGTGAAGGGAAGGGGATGGCTTCATTTTCAGCTCATCCGGCCTTTAGGCCTAAGATGAGCTTATGCCATCGTGTTGCGTCTGTCGTCTGTTGTCTGTCGTGTGTTGTCTGTCGTCTGTAGTCTGTCCACAACTCACAAGAAATGCTTCTCCTCCCTCTATTCTTATCCGATTTCAATTATGTTTGTTTTGTTGGAAAGAGCTCGTGCCTGTGCATTAAACTTCCTCACAAATTTGAAAAATTTAAATAATTAATTACTTTATGACCTAATTAAGATCTTACTAGGGCACTCTGTCCACCATTTACAAGAAATGCTTCTTCTCCCTCAATTCTTATCCTATTTTAATTATGTTTGGTTGGTTTGAAAAAGCTTGTGCCTGTGCATTAAATTTCCTCATGGATTTAAGAAATTTTGATTATTAATCAAATTATGACCTAATTAAGTCCTAATTAGGGCACTCTGTCCACAATTAACAAGAACTGCTTTAGGCCTAAGATGAGCTTATGTAATCGTGTTGCGTCTGTCGTCTGTTGTCTGTCGTCTGCTGTCTGTTGTCTGTTGTCTGTCGTTTGTCGTCTGTCCACAATCCACAAGAAATGCTTCTACTTCATCAATTCTTATACGATTTCAATTCTGTTCGATTTGTTTGAAAAAGTTGTACCAGTGCATTAAACTTCTTCACGGATTTGAGAAATTTTAATTATTAATTAACTTATGACCTAATTAAGATCTAATTAGGGCACTCTGTCCCCCATTCACAAGAAATGCGTCCCCTCCCTCAATTCTTATTCAATTGTAATTCTGTTTGGTTTGTTTGAAAGAGCCTGTGCCTGTGCATTAAACGTCCTCATTGATTTCAGAAATTTTGATTATTAGTTAACTTATGACATAATTAAGACCTAATTAGGGCACTCTGTCCACAATTAACAAGAAATGCTTCTCCTCCCTCAATTCTTATCCGATTTCAATTTTGTTTAGTTTATTTGAAAGGGGTCGTGCATGTGCATAGAACCGCGCCTCGCGGATTTAAGAAATTTTAATTCGTAATCAACTTGCCCTAATTAAGGATGAACTTCTGTGTCATTGATATATTTCCTGATTGCCAAAAGCAATCAGTTCTTCTGCATAGTCTGCTTAAAATTTGGCATTTAAGCACTGCATATGCCTTCTAGGCCGTGTAGTTGATTATCAACTAATCCGAAGTGTGAATATTATATTGATTTAATGAGGGGAGGGGAGGTGGTGGAGTAAATTATTAATTTGTTTAAACATATTCATCACCTCGATGATATGACACTCGTGAAGGCGGTGATGCTCTGCATTGTATGATGTTACAGACTATCTTCTGAATAAACTACAGGTTGCACAAAACAATGCTGCCAGACTAGTGATGAAATCGAAGAAATACGACCATATCACACCTGTCCTCAAAAACCTCCATTGGCTTCCAGTCAAGTCGCGTATCATTTTCAAAGTCCTCCCCACTATCCATTCACCCATGCACACTGACGCGTGCCCATCATAATTATATACAGGAACTAGCCACTCGCTATGCACCTTCGAGAGCTCTTGGGCGGGGGCCCTAGGGTAGTGGTTAGCACCGCTGCCTTTCACGCCAGAGTTCGGGGTTCGTTTCCCGGTCTCGGCGGTTTGAAAGAAACAAAAATGTTTCTTCCCCATCCACGTGTGAAAGTCAGTATTGCGGGGAGCCTCCGTGACCGAGAGGTAGCGTGCTCGGCCTCAGACCGCCAGGGCTCGAATTTCGAATCCTGTGTCTGGAGGACAGTGTCATCTCAATCATCTCACCATCCTCAGGAGGTTCTCCTGGCCCAGTTTAGCCTATATGTGCACAAAGGTGGCCTAAAGCCCGATTCATTTCATTTCGAGAGCTCTTAAGGTCTGACACTGATGGTATGCTTCTATATGTACCATCTACTCACCGGTGCCTTGCAGCTGGTGACAATGCTTTCAGCGTTTATAGCCCTCGGATGTGGGACGATTTCCCTCTTTCACTCAGGGAATTCCAGTCACAAACAACTTTTAAAAGAAATCTTAAAAGTCAAATTTTCAATCTGCATTTCAGAGCATGTATTTTCCAACATTGGTATGATATAAATTTAATAATTGTCAGCGCATAGAAATGTATATAATAATGTGATTTATACGTGCACTATTAATAATGTAAAACCTAGAAATACCTATTGTGACATAAATAATATGATTGTTTTAAAACAGCGTGTTCATGAACATGTTACAGTTGGCAAGCATTGGAAATATTTATGTAAATCTGTTATGTACGGAGCCCCTAAAGGGACACATGTGGAGGAGAAAATAAAATTAAATCGTGCCCACGATTTATAATCCGTGGCCACGATTTATAATCCGTGGCCACGATTTATAATCCGTGGCCACAATTTATAATTCATGGCCACGATTTATAATCCGTTCCCACGATTTATAATCCGTGGCCACGATTTATAATTCGTTCCCACGATTTACAATTTGTTTCCACGATTTATAATTCGTTCCCACGATTTATAATTCGTTCCCACTATTTATAATTCGTTTCCACGATTTATAATCCGTAGCCACGATTTATAATTCGTTCCTACGATTATAATCCGTTCCCACGATTTATAATCCTTATAAATCGTGGCCACGGATTATAAGTCGTGGGAACGAATTATAAATCGTGGGAACGAGTTATAAATCGTGGGAACGAATTATAAATCGTGGGAACGAATTATAAATCGTGGGAACGAATTATAAATCGTGGCCACGGATTATAAATCGTGGGAACGTATTATAAATCGTGACCACGGATTGTAAATCGTGGGAACGGATTATAAATCGTGGGAACGAATTATAAATCATGGGAGCGAATTATAAATCGTGGGAACGAATTATAAATCGTGGGAACGGGTTATAGATCGTAAATCGTGGGCACGGATTATAAATCGTGGCCACGGATTATAAATCGTGGGAACGGATTATAAATCATGGGCACGATTTAATTTTATTTTCTCCTCCACATGTGTCCCTTTAGGGGCTCCGTAGATTACCATCTGATGGGATAAAAAATATTTTGTTGTTGTTGTGGGTCGAGGGGGTAGTGGGTCGAGGGTTGAGGGCTTGTGGGTCGAGGGGCTGGTGGGTCGAAGGTCGAGGGTTGTGGGTGAGGGGTCGAGGGGGTTATGAAGGTGACCCAAAACAAAAACAACAACCTCATAATTATGCTCTAGAGTGTGTCATTTGAGGCCTTAGATTTCAACATTTCCCGTGGATGGGGAGCATGCCCCCGGAGCTCTCTAAAGCATATATAAGAGGCTAGCTGTCATGGGTTTATTTCTTTGCAAAAATCGGCGCCCCCGCCCTTCCCCCCGTATGTCAATGCCTGGATCCGCATGGACCCTCTAGGCGTGGCTATGGGGTAGTCGTATCGTCCTCTCCGAGGCCATGGATTGATGTATTTGTTTTACCCGAAAAATCCAACATGGCGGTGACTGAGAGCGATCCCGACCCCAAGGTCCGAAAAATGTCCATAACTTTTCAATGACTGTGCGACCTCTGAGCTGAACATGCGGGCATGGAACTGAAATGTTACTGATTCTAAAAAAAATATTTTCGACCTGATTATCCCGCGATATTTTCCGATATGACAGTCCAAAGAAATGTCCCACGATTTTGTACGCGGTCAATCTGTATTTGAAACCTGTTTCAGCAACGGGAGCTAGCTATGCGGTATCGAGACGACACATCATCGTCTGTTTCTGGTGACCCAATGTTTCTGCAATGTTGGTCCACCGTCTACGACGCTGGCCCACCATTACAGAAACATTGGGTCACATGAAAGCCACAGGTTACATCGGTAGTTCACAAGGCAGGTGTTCTGGCGGATCCGAAACTGTTAAACATTATACTATTGATTGTCCCACGCAAAGCTACGGAGCTTTTTAAGGGACAAACGGATTATAAATCGTGGGAACAGATTATAAATCGTGGGCACGATTTAATTTTATTTTCTCTTCCACATGTGTCCCTTCAGGGGCTCCGTAGTTATGAAATATTTCAAGTAAATATTAACTGGGATTGCACCAATTAAATACTTTCAGTTATAATTTGTCTCCTAAAAAGCTCCGTAGTAATCGAATAGCTGGCAAGGTCGCCGGTCACAGCACGAAAATGTAAACAAAGTTTCAGACAGTCATCCAAATATTTTCTACTTCAAGTAGGCCTTATATATATCGGGACGCTTCAAGCTCCCGAAGTTCCCACATTCAAAAGCTCCCACGCTCCTGGAACTTCAAGTCACCATGCATATAGGACCCACTACAGGCTGTTAAATTAATTATATAATTATTATATATAATTAGACCTATTCATTGAAACACTGGAACTCCTTTTAAATGGCTACTCGGTGAAAATAATGCTACATAAGACCCCCTTCATTGTATCAGCTAGCTCGGTGAGCGTGTGCTATTTATAGATTATGACCCCAGTGTCGGGAGCATGTGCGCTGTAGCGAGCATCAAAGTCAACACATGCGCTAATACGGGAAATTCACCCATTTTTGTCTCATAACAGTGCAGCCATCTCCACAGCTGGCACAACATTTTCTGCACTGGGACGCTTTGCCTAATCTTGTAACCAGGTAAACGCCGCAGGGACGCTTTGACTTGTAAACGCCCCACTCTTATAGGAATGTGATAGGTCTTTCAACACAGAATCTATTATGCCCTTTTCATTGATATAGGGCCTAATAACAAAAACACAAATTGGGCCTACGATATAAAAAAAAGGGCCCATCAATAGAACCTTACACGATCATAAACTAAAACTAAACTAAAAGAGTAAAAAAAACTGGGTATGTCTCCCCTCCAGCAGCGTAACCATAAAGGTTGATAGCTAATAGATGTTGTGTCAATGGGTTTTGTAATTAATGTTACTAAATGGCTCCTCTGGACAGTAGACAGGTAGAGACTATGTATTTTGATGTGGTGGAACCCGTTTTTTTATATCTACAGCATTTTCCCCCACAAGGTTCGCTACTTCTGAGGCCTCGCTGTGTCAAGACTTTCTGCCGGGAAGATGATCTACAGTAACTAAATCGTCTTTAGGCTCAATCAGTTGGGCAACAGTTTTAATATCTTCACACCTGGTGATGTGCAAAACACATATGTGGCCTGTCAACACTCCCAGAAAACACGAGACATTGACCCAATGCTGGTCCAATTCTGGCCCACCGTCTGCGACGCTGGCCCAGCATAAAACCAGCACTGGTTCAAAGCCTCGTGTTTGCTGGGCTGCGGGTCTCGCAGTGCAAGCCGATACCGACCCAATGTCTGTTAAATGTTGGGCAAGCGTCGCATGTGTTGGCTAGTATCCATTCAACTGTAGTCAGTAGGCCTACTTCATGCTGGCTGTAATACCGGAACGGTGCTTTGAACAAAAACTGGGTTAATGTTGGCCCGCTGTCTGTGACGCTGCCCCACATTCAGTGTGGCATCAAACACGACACGGTGACCCTATACTGGGCTAATGTTGGCTCAGCGTCGTAGACGGTGGACCTGAAATAAAATTGAAGAAATCTGATTTTTTTCAGAAATATACCTGGACATCTCCCCAGACGAATGCCGAAGAGTCTCCAAAATCGTGCATTTTTTTAATTCAAGAAGATGGCCGCCACCATATAACGCCATTTTCGACAAAACAGGGGTATACCCTAATTCCTCATTTTTGCAGTTTATTTAATTTTTAAATATTTAGGTGTCTCTACTTATGTTTCAAGGCACAAAGAGTACATCCAGATGATCAGAAATGATATCAGTACTTTTCTCAATACCAAAAATCTAAGATGGCCGCCATATTGTTCTGCGTATGTTAGGCGATCTTTTTAAAAAACGAAAATATGAGGTATCTATCTCGTTGTTGAACCTCAAATGTATTTTTTAGCCAAACCCATGGAATCTCGCACTTATTTAGATCACCAATATTTTATTATATTGAATTTATCAACATAAATCCCACATATTAGTTAATTCTATGTAACGCCATTTTTCGGAAAAACAGGGGTATACCCCAATTTCTCACTTTTGCAGGTAATAATGCTTTTGGTGCCTCTACACATGTTTTAAGGCACAAAGAGCTCATAAACAAGAACATAAATGATAATATTCTTTTTCCTATCACCACAAATCCAAGATGGCGACAATGATGTCAAGCGTCCCCCCCACTTCAGAAAATCACTTACATGCCATAATCATCATATTATTGAAACTTTTTTCAGAGCCATGGAATCTAGAATATATTTCCATCACCACTTTTTTAAATATAAGGTGCTTATCAGCACAATGTCCAGCATGGCTGCCATATCGGTTAACTCTTTTAGCGCAGGTGCCGCGATTAAGCGATGTCCAACTGCTTCTTCATATGGAAATATAGATATAGATTTTTCAAATTGACAAAAAAATATCATGTATCAGAAATCATTGATTAAAATTCTAACAGGGCTAATTTTTACAGATAAGTGCATTTTTCATTCATTTGAAGCTTGAGATAGCGTAAGAAATTCCCGTTTCAAACCCAGCGACAAATTTCAATGTAGGTCTTTTACATAGTATATTAAATGTTTTTCGATTTTGGTTTTAGTTGTGTGCCCCGAAACTCTTTCTGGAGCAGTTTGAGTTGGTGACAAACGACCATGAGATAAATTCCGTCTGTAGCTTCCACACCCTCCTGTACAGCATAATATGCTCTGTATCATAACGGAGGTTATCCCAGACAACACGAGACATTCATCAAATGCTGTTTCAATATTGGCTGACCGTCTTCGACGATAGCCCAAAAATTAAACAGAATTGGATTAATGCTCCGTGTTGGCTGGGGCAGTAGGTGACGTTGAAGGGAGGCTTTCTAGCAAAAATCAATTAGATTATATAATAAGGACTTGCGCCTTACACGTTACATGTACATGACATCTTCGATAATCGTCCAGTAACAATGCTCTTTCAAATACTTACTTTTGTCCATGATCTGCGATTGTCATTATGTTTAATATCATGGAATAGGCATTTGAATATTAAGATTTTACTTTAATTACATTTTTAATATTAGGATATATATATTTCGTAATAAAGTTATGGCATTGCATGGTATTGTAACGAGATGATTTTAGATCAGAATATCAGAATATGACATTAAATTATTTGATGTGACAGTTTATCGTCAGGATATGATCTTTTTATGTCAGGATAATATCAGGATATGATATTATGAGGACATGGCACATTAACGTGATGATATGGTATTATAATGTCCAAATATTGCTCTTTAATATAGTAAAATGATGTCTGAATACAGCTTTATAAAGGCAGGATATGGTGGTTAACCATCGCGTTATGGTATTAAAGTGATAGGATCGTATAGTGTATTGTCACGATATTATAATAAAATGAATACACACAGCCCTACATCTGATATGTTGACATTAACCGTTTCATTTATTTGAAGCAGGTTTTGTTGACGCAATCCCTGCCTGAAATTATTCAAAAATACCAGTACCTATTGAATTAGACTTGTTACTGTTTCTAATTAATTATTCACCAGAGATAAATTTGTTAACTTGACAAATCTCGATCTATTGTTCTAGTGGAAAAGCAGTTCGAAAACACTCACAAAAGCATCACCCGCCATGGTAGAATTAACTACCATGTGGGATTTATGTCGATAAACTCAATATAATAAAATATTGGTTAAAAATATCTAAAAATATCTAAATAAGTTCTAAACTCTATGGGTTCGGCTGAAAAATACATTTTAGTTTCAACAACGAGATAGTTATCGCATATTTTCGTTTTTCTAAGAGATCGCTCAACAAAATAATATGGCGGCCATCTTGGATTTGTGGTATTAAGAAAAGTACTGACAATATTTCTGATCATCTGGATAGCCTCCTTGTACTTTAAAACATTAGGTAAAGCCACCAAAATCATTGTTTTAACTGCAAAAGTGAGGAATTGGGGTATACACATGGTTTTCTTTAAAACAATGGCGTCACATGGTGTTACATATAATTAACTACTATGTGGGATTTCTGTTGATAAATTCAATATAATAAAATATTGGTGATCTAAAAAAGTGATCGATGCCATGGGCTTGGCTAAAAAATACATTTTAGGTTGAACAACGAGATAGTTACTTTATATTTTCGTTTTTTTAAGAGATCGCTTAACATACTCAGAACAATATGGCGGCCATCTTGGATTTTTAGTAGTGAGAAAAGTAGGCCCTACTGATATCATTTCTGATCATCTGGATGAACTTTTTGTGCCTTAAAACATAAGAAGAGACACCTAAATATTTTTTCTAACTGCCAAAGTGAGGAAATAGGGAAAACTCCTGTTTTTTTTCGAAAATGGCGGCGGCCATCTTGAATTAAAAAAATGCCCGAAAGGGATTTTGGGGGACTCTTTGGCATTCGTCTGGGGAGATGTCCAGGTATCATTCCTGAAAAAATCAGCTTTCTGCAATTTTATTCCAGGTTCAACCCTAATGCTCTTGCACTAGTAGAGATCTCGGCCTCAGACCACCAGAGTTCAAATTTCGAATTATCTGTCTGGAGGGCAGTGTCATCTCATTCATCTCACCATCCTCAAGAGGGTCTTTTGGCCCAGCTTAGCCTATATGTACACAAAAGGTGGCCTAAACATATATTAATTCATTAATTCAATACTAAGAAGTCGTAATAGTTTTTTTTTCAATTAAATCTGATAGCCATCTTGGACTTTTCTACCCCCTTGTTCAGACGTTGGTAGACTTTTACCCCTGACTAATAGATAGCCTACCTTTTGCTGGAAGTCAAATTTACTAAAAAAAAGGAACTAAATGAATTTTGTGGGACCTCGATATTCGCTGGCCTGACTGTTCTAAAACAATACTATATTTTCGATGTACTTCTATATTCACCAGATGTCACTAGTTCACGGTAATTATGACGATATGAGAACACTTTTCTAATCACCAGATGTCACCAGCTCACGGTGATTTCCTTCAAAAATCCACCGAAAACTGTCACCAGTTTACACAAGCTATAAAATATACATATGCATATGTACATTTTATACCACATTTTCACTACATATGTTACACCACGTTGTGGTCTGCTGTAGGTGTGAGAGTACATAATAGTCTCCAGGTGGCACTCGGTGAGTTTTCAGGTATCTGTTCAGTGCTAATTACTCAGTGAAGGCCAGTGAACAAGTTGTCGTTTGTCCAATAATCAATAAAAAAAATCCAATAATCAATAAAAAAGTAGACATTTTTTTATAAAACAAACTACATCAATCATATCAAAGTTGTTTGTTTTAAGCCTGGCTAAAAACTGATACATTGAACCAGAATTGAAACAATGTTATTCCAAATAAATCTTTTTAGCTTAGAAAAACATAAATGACGGCAATGCTTTCTTGAGATGTGAGCATAAGCCTATGGAGGGTATTTTTTATATTTCTTTTACACTGCAAACTATGCAATTCAATCATACGTATAGCAGCTGACATTAACTCATTATATAATTTATATATTTTGTAAAACCTTTCATAACAGAAATTTAGTTTTAAATGCTGGATCTGAAGATAGTGTGTGCGTGAGGGGCATACGTGGCCCACCCACAATAATTGTTTGCATTATTTGGGTCAATTTAGGTAATCTATCTATAACCTTTTACTTGAGGGCTTAATTCAGCACATGTATGTGCAGTCGTCATTATTTTATAAATCGACAAGTAGCCTAGTTTTCCCATATGCTGTCTGTTTCGCACATGTCTCGTATATGGGTGAACATGATGATTTTGATAAGTTTATGTTAGCCATTTTAGCAGTGCGGAGACAGTCTTTATATGTCAGAATCTGACGTACCGTATAAAGTCGTTCCCTGCACTAAAAGAACTAAAATATTTCTAATGGCCGTAGAACGATAAAATAGGTATTCAAATGAAACAGGAAGAACTAGCTACGACATTTATAATGATTCCAAATTGGAAAAACCCTTTGGTTTCCATGCTTTACACAAACATATTTCAGTGTTGTAAGGGTTAATACACTATGTATTTTAATTCTGCATGTATGTACTGCTATTCATTATTATAGATAGATAGGTATTTAATATCGAAAGAAAGCCTGTCAATAATATGAACAATACATTATATTATACAGTGCGCAATATGATCAAATAGAAAATAGTGTGAATATATGCATAAGTATAAAATGCTTTCAATTAATTAAAAGAACTATAGGTCTACATGATAGCTATCTGTCTCCCGCCCCAAAACCAAAGATATAATAAATACTATTACTCTAAATAGTAGCAAAAAGACAATAGGATATATAAAATGTGTTATAAATAGAGTGTATATAAAATTAAAAAATGTGTATTAATCTGTTAATATGTACGTATTAAAACAGCATGATGACATTTTAAAATAAACCTGAATTCAGGAGTGTACAATAAATATTATCTAATATTAATACATGTGTGGTCGTTCCAGATAAAAATGTACGTAATTAATAATAAAAACTGCTAATATTAATAATTTTCCTTAAAGATAATCATGATAATTAGCTATTCACGGATGACGTTTAGATAAATCACACGGTAGAAAATGCCGATCGTCTCATAGCTCAAGTTAAATCGTGCTTGATTAATACATTTAAAGTTGATTGGTCACGAAATGCACGAAATTCCATAAAATTGCGTATGTACATACAGTTTAAGCCCGATCACTCATTAGAAGATTATTTGTTTTACATTCCTGACACAATATGGATAAAGACGCTATCAATATTAAAAATGTGTTCAAATAGCCTAGAAAGAGAACGAGGAAGGCATGTCAAGCAGCAGAAAATACCACTAGAACAACGATTATGTCAAAGATACACGTTGAACTATAATATATTGATGACGAAATCCACTTTTACACAACTCTGAATTTGATTCACTCTCCACTAGAACAACGATTATGTCAAAGATACACGTTGAACTATAATATATTGATGACGAAATCCACTTTTACACAACTCTGAATTTGATTCACTCTCAAACGATGAAAAATTCCCATATATCATGTCATTTACACATCGATCGTTAGTAATAGGCTTATGGCCCAGTCACACTGAACTAGTTCGAAGAACGTTCCTGCCCGTTCTGAAAATTTCTGTTACTACGAGACAGCAAAGTTGAAGTAAGTGCATTCTCCTCATTCTTCTCAGCTCTTCGATGTTCTTTTTATTCACGTTGTTCTCCGATCTCTTTGTATTGTTACTTTGCCTCCACCATGATTTATATAAAACTAATATTCATCATATTTAGTATTCACAAAACTTGCATTTGATCCATGCTAAAATATAACATATTTAAAGGCAAGAAATTGGATTTTCAAATGAGGATCACTATTTAAACCGAAAACTTCACTGGTCCGACTGAAAACGGGCAGATGTAGCTGAAATGTAGTAGAAAAGAGTGGATCTGGCTCCAAACGGAAAGGAAGTACTCACAATGTCGTAGAGACGAGTAGATCTGAATACAAACTGAGTAAGAACTTTTTAGATCAGAGTAGGAATGTATCACAAACTTTATAAACTAGTTAATAAGAACGCAGTAAAGACGTAATGGAAAGTAGTAAGGTCTGTGTGACGACAGGTAGGACGGGGTAGATTTCTTATTTTGGACAACCATTATCAAAAATAAGAAATAAGGGGATTTCGTCTCTATATCAAGCCTAACTGATTAATGCGCAGCACAAAAATTAAAAAAAAAATGCAGTTCTAGTCTATGGACATGTTTACATCATATGGTCATATTAAGAAGCAAAAATAAAATCACCGATTTTTTTATTATTTTAGGCTGCGACGTCCCTTTAATGGACTATTAGTTATGAAACGTATTTTAAATGACCAATTTCGTGTTAGCATCGGTGAACAAATAAAAAACAAAAATAAATCACATTATAAAAACATTTTTTTATTATGAACACGGTGACTGACGAGTGATATATGATATTTAATTATCTGTGCTGTTTCTCCAATATTGATTCTAAGTAAAATAAAATATATTCAACAATATAACAAGACAATTATTCAATTCAGTTTTTATCTAGACACCAGATGTCACTAGCTCATGGTACGTTTACTCTATTTCCTGATGCACATTACAATTTAAGTTTATAACTACCAGCATATTTGGGATTAAGGCGACACAATCAAGCCAAAATCACCATTTTTATTTCGGCTCCTTGATATGTACATGACACGTCAAAATATCTACAGACTAAAATTGCGTAATTTCAAAATTTTGTGCTGGCATTTACGAGTTAAGCGAGAAATAAGGATGAAATTTAATTCCAGCCATGCATGGCCAGAATAAGAAATACAGAAATAACTAAGAAACGGGGTTTTCGCCAAACTTGCTACATTACCACAGCAATCATACAAAAATAATATAATTTAAAAGAGTTCCGCAAATTCAGTCCATCGACTTGTTCACATATTATGGACTTATTAGCTTTTTTATGATTTTAGCCTGATTGTGTCGCTTTGACAACAATATGCTAAGCTAATTTCGTACATTGCTGATCAGAGAGG
>OZ024902.1:53188200-53218243 GCA_964017125.1 Flabesymbios commensalis | reverse complement strand
CGCCAAATTCAGCTGTCCAAAATACCGTCCGAATCGATTGACACATTTGATTTATTTTAACCCTTTCAGCGCGGGGACCATCTTTATGCGTTACCGTCCCGGCCCACACTAAAGGAATTAAAATATTTATTGTGGCTGTAAACCCATAACATACGTTATAAAAATGAAGCGGAAAGGGTTTAGTGAAAATTGAAGCTGTAGGCCTGTTCTCGCTTTGTTTAAGTTTTTTTGTGTATCTTGAATATCAGGAAGTGTCCGAAATTGACCTTCTAAGATTTAAACAAGAACCCTGCCTCTTAATTATATAGCCGGATAATGAGTGATCTATTTTTCATGGTTAACATCTACCTATTGATCTATTTCATCAATTTCACTAAAATTGACTTGAAATATTTCTAGAACGGCAGTCTGAACTGGATAGCGTACATAACGAAAACAGGCACAACTCTTTAACATGGGATATTAAAATTTCCTAATAATTATTTGCCTGAAAATTAAATGATTTACTTTACTTGCATATTCGGATAAAATGAACGAAATCGTTTTAAGGACCACCACCTCGGACAATCAGAGAACGTAATTGTGCGCAGCGTGGTCTTAGTTTTGAGTTTAGTTATTTATTTTATAGTTTAGATATTTTGAATCAGTGACGCGAAACAACACACCTGCTTTAACATGCATATCTAGGCGTCCTCTATATATGCATTAAAATTTGTCTGGATAATGTCAATTTCACGATTGCTTTATCAGTGTTGGCAGTAAGATGAAATGTCAAAATATTGGTGATAATAGATAGGCCTTGATATAATTGCATCTTTAAAGAGAAATATTTTACTTGAACCAGCTCATGATTTAGTTTTCATTTCGCTACTAACCAAAAACGTCATAAAAACATTAAGAACTGATGAACTTTTGCTAATTAATAGTAGGCTACTTACAAGATTTTTATTAGTCAACTGTAATCATGGTAATCGAAACGCATAAAAGCATACGGTTGTAATTTTGTTTATTATAGTTATTGGGATAGATCATACCATATATTGTATAGTTCAACAATTAGGCCTACATTGAATATTGCGGATATTTCGGGACGAGAACGCCCGAATTATAACTACATCTGATAATACTAGTATATTAACTGCCATCAGAAACTATTGAGGTTCAGAGTTATCCACCAATGTTTTCTTTCGTAATCGAATTGGATACTAGAGGTTTCTTTATACGAACTGGCTCTTTTGCTGGTCATGTAGAATCCAGTTTGGTTGGGCGGCCGTCAAGTTTTGCCCTATGTAGAAAAGAATCCCTGGCCGGTCCGCCGTGAATTATCCAGCCGCCATTAAAGTGAATACAAGATATAATTGAAATAAATAAAGACAGAGCAATCCAGAATTCCACACAGAGAGATGTGACTAAAATTAGATGGTTAATTGCTGTTCACAAAATCAACAGGTGCGACTTCTGTCAGCACTTCTGAGTAGTGGTTGCCAATTGCAGTTCCTAAGCGTAGTTGCAATTGACATGTTTAACAGTTTAAGGTTCGACTCCGGCTGTCAGCACTTCTGAATTTCAGAGTTCTGACCTACAAAACATCTGCGACAGGTGGAGCAATTAACACCTTCATGAGTCGGCACCCCTGAGTTGTGATTTTAATTTACAGTTCCTAAGATAAGGTACTGTCACTTAAAAAAATTTATTTCGAGGGATTTTAAAATCTGGACAGTCTTTCGTAATTATCAGAGACAGTATAAATGTCACATGCACCGCCGAACGGCTGGATAATTAACGGCGAGAGAGAATGATGCCCCCCCCCCCCCCCCAACGCTAATATGTCGATGCCCACGCAGAGACGTTGTATTCACGGCTGGTAGTCGTGTGATCACGCATCAAACACGATGCGTTGGCAATTGTTGTTTCAACACTGGTCAAACTTTGATAAAACTGGGCCAACATTACAGCAACATTGGGTCAAAGCCGCGTTATGTCGCATCCCATCGTTACGAGACAGCGTTACCTGGTCTGGCTCTTTATAAGGGACGCACCATTAGATATCTGGGGGGGGGGGGCTAGAGTTTTTGTTGCTTGCAAACTTTTTTTCACCTCCGAGAGAAAACAATCTTTTTTTTTGGCGATCAACGGCCGACAATTTTTTTTTTTATGTTTCGTCGAAGAAATTTTTTGTCGTATGCTTTCCCTATTATGTACGTTAACATTTGGTGTTTTTTCTGGTCAACATATTTTTCATCATTTTCGACAACAAACTTTTTTTTCTGCCCACATTTTCAACAAACTTTTTTTTCTGACTTTTGTGGCGACAAACTATTTTTTTCTAGGCCCCCCTCCAGATATCAAATGGTGCGTCCCTAAAGGCCCAGTCACACTGGGATACGGTTTGACACGGTCACACGCGGAAGGAGCAAGAGCCACGCACCGGGAATCAGCGTCCGTAAGCGTACGTAAGCGTCGGCAAGCGTCCGTGATCGTACATTTCCAGGTGGTCACCGCGTCACTTTTCGCGGCAACCGCGTCCATCCGTTGGCTGCCGCGAATCAACTTCTTGTTCAAAAATTCGTGACCAAGCGTGGCTGTCCGCGGGAGCCCAATCATCCGTGAATCAGCGTAGAGAAACAGTGAGATGGTGTACAAACACCGTGGACATCGTACATACACCGTAGGTATCGTGGGCGTGCGCGACGGAGCGTAGACAAGAAATGGCTCACCCTCCACCCCTCTCCAAGGCGGAGCCCCTACACTGGCACACGCTGTCCCTACGCTGCTCTACACTGTTATACAATAGCCTACGCTACTCTACGCACAGCGCAAAATATTTTTGGTGTTGCACCGTGAGACGGTCAGCGTAGGGGATCCGTAGCTACTTGCTGCGCTTAGTCACGCTTAGTCACGCTGCCTACGGTCTCTGTACTCCATGTACGGTTTCTGTACACTGTTTGACGACATATCACGCTTACTCACGCTATGTCACGGTATGTCACGCTGCCTCACGCTGTCTACGGTGTATGTACGCCATCTCGCTGTGTCTGTACACAATTTTTCATTCTTCCCTGTTGACCTTCCATCTGCTCTGTTGCTCTTCTGTTGCTCCATCATTGTCGTCGTCGTCTCTGGGTAGTGCTGTATAGATTGTTTCTCCAACATGAATGTGGTACAATAACACGCACGTCAAATGCAGTTGAGGGCTTGGCAGCTGCATGCAGTTGGCAGAGCATTGACGAATTACTACTGTGAAACTTGATCTCATGGCAAAAGAGAAGGGAAAGCAAAAAAGAGTAGCCGCAAAGAGGCAGTTATATGAAAGAGAAATTCCCGATTTCTTATTTGCTGAGAACATAGAAAAGAAAAGACAAAGCAAGAAAAAAAGCCGCAAAGAAGCAGATATAAAGACGAAATTCCCCATTTCTTATTTCGGACATGCATGTCCAAAGTAAGAAATACGGGAATTTGGTCTTTATATCTCGCTTAACTGCATGGTATATAATGCGCAACACTAAAATTAAAAAACGTATACGCAGTTCTAGTCAATGGACATATTTACATCATAATGTTCATGTTAAGAAGCCAAAATAAAAATACTGATTTTTTGATGATTTTAGCCTGATTGTCGCTTTAATTATGTTCGCGAGAATACTGTGGAGCATATAATGTTTCCAGACGCGCAGTAGCTCCATATACACTTTTTAAAGCTACATGGTCGCAAGATAATCAGAGGCTAGAGCCCTTTTATTTACGCTGTTTGAGCTAGTTTTTTCTCTCATTTAAGCTTGAATTATATTTATATCCGTGTTTGTAATTCCCTGATTATTTTAAATAAATATAAATCTAAAATGAACTGGACCTCCCGGGACCATTGGCGGTCGGTTACGCAATGCTTGGCGCCGTCAGTAACAGTAACAGTGGCTAATTGAGTGTGTCGCACCATTTCAAGCCTACGGGCATGGTAGTTAGGCTATCATATGAATAATATAACATCAGTGATATGATGTTTTATTACACGACTTGGAAAAACATAATATTAGTGTTGTAGTGATTTATTGCACGATATAAAAAATTGCAAAGACATCGTGTTCGTGTTGTAACGTTTTATTACACGATTTAAATAGAAAAATTTAAGGGAACGTCGTGCTCGTGTTGTGATGCTTTACTGCCCGATTTAAAAAGATTATTATTTCGTGTTATAATGCTTTATTACACGATTTGAATAAACATGGTACTTTGTTAAATAATTTATAAATTATATTAGCGTAATAGATTTAAAGCTGTTGCATAAATATTTGTATATGCTGACACGGATCACTGTCATTATTGATAGTTAACCGACAGGGCTGATTGACAGGCATGTTCAAACTCCTCCCATCTCACTAGACCTTGTCTCGTATGTCCTCGCGTCGAGAGTGATATTTCCCGAGATTTGAGAAGCACACTGGCTTATCCTAAAAAATATCTTTTTTTTAGATATACTATGTTCAATTTTTTTAATAGGCATTAATCATGTTAATCTATAGTATCATTATTATTTATTATTAAAGGCATTTATATTGCTTTATCTCAATTGATTCTAAGGCGCATAAGCCGCAAAGATCAAAATAATTGTGTGGAATTCGGAAATTGGTTTAGGCGACTAAAATTAACATCTGACGGGCCCACATGACTACCATAGTTTTTGTGGGTATCCAGGTATCTGGACACCTGGAATGAGATATAATTTGATGTTATCTTTTGCTATAAAGATATATTTCAATTTATAAATCAAATATTATAAAATGCATTACAATAAATAGAAATTGAGAATATCTTTCATATAGGAAAAATATATTCTACAATGTAGGCCTACATTTGTTACACAACGAGAAATAAAGAAGGAATAAAACAAATATACGCCTATATATCTAGGCCTAATATACATAAATTCAAATTAAAGTAGAATATTGGACAAGCCAGTACAAGCGCACGGACCAGCATGTACAAACCCAATGGGAAAAGTCATGTGCGCGCGTCTTTTAAAATGTCGTATAAGCACGTGGACGTGCGCGGGCTGTCGCACTTTTGTGCACACACACCGTCTCTATGTGCAGGCAGACCGTCGCGTCGTGTAGGCATTCCGTCTAGACGTGCGGTGAGCGTACACACACCGTCTCCAAGCGTCGCAATCGCGTCAGACCGTCTCTATTCGTCGATTCCCGTGAGTGAACGTCCGTAAGTGTAGAGACACCGTAGGAAGTGTGCATGAGTGTACACGTACCGTAGGTGGCGTACGCACACCGCGTGCGGTATGCGTACGCCCCCTACGGTACGTGTGCACTTATCCACGCTCATACACGATTCAGACGCTCACAGACGATTTCTACGGTATGCGTACGCCATTTTTCGTCCGTCTGGGTGTGTAGGCACACCGCGCGGATTAAAACACGCGGTTGGAGACGGTCTGATGCGGATTGCCGATTTCGGCTCTTTTGCTCAAACCGCGGGCAGCTTGTCGATCCGCGTCCCAGTGTGACTGTAGCTTAAGTAACGCCTAAACACGTGATCCTTTGAAGGAATGCATGAAGGGACCACCAGGGTTAATGCCACAAGAGTTGGCTGCTATGACAGACGTTACGCGTAATATATATTATGAAATGTCCACAAAACACCCCCTCAATGACGGTATCTCGCAGGCCAATGCCACAAATCCGTCCTAACAAAATATTGTTAAAACAGCCAGCCAACACAGGATTTTACGCAATCCCATAGGCCTATTACGTCAGCCAGGCATTGGAGTCGCGGCCTTATTTCTTGAAAAATCATATTTGACCTTGAAATATATGACGGACATTTCGTTTTTGCCCTTGAAAAATCCTGCCCAAGGGTGCCCGGCTGATTTCGGCTAGGGACATCCCATAGTATCAGAATCAATCATGAAACATTATAGTCCACTGTCACTCTGTAGATACGGTGATGGGTATGAGTGTCCATGACATGCAGCATACCAGAGCGAGTCCGAGGCAGTCGCAAACTTTGGCACTGATATTCATCTCCCTTTTCGGGATCAGTTTGACAAGTAACAATAGACAAACAAAGGGTTGGCTCCTCTATAGCCGAGTCTGGCAACAGACACCAAGCGTCTGGCAACAGACAAGCAGTTGGTCTGGCAACAGACAAATAAAGGGTGGCTCTGTCATCGGACTTTTTTCTCAGAGCAGACTCTACGACCAAGGGTCTGGCAACAGTCAAACAGACCGTCTGGCAACAGACAAAACCACTGTCTCACCATAGATAGGGCGATGAGTATGGGTGTTCATAACATGCAGCATACCATAGCAAGTCTGAGGCAGTCACAAACCATGGACGCGGATACTCACCTCCTTTGCCGCAATCAATGATGTGATGACAGATCAACAAAAGTCGGTTCCGCCGTCGCCGAGTCTGGCAACAGACTCGAGGGGTCTGTAAACAGACGTAGACAGACAGTCCGTCGCCGATATGATATAATTGGGCTGCTCCGCTTGGCGGCGGATCAATGCGGGCTTGTTGAGTGCGAGAAGACGCGGTCACTCGTCTTGGTTAGATCACTGCTTCCCGGCATCATCAGCATCACCACAGCGATCAGAGACTCTTCGAAGTTGAGTCTGGAGATGCACTGAGGAGAAGCAGAGGATGAGGGGAGTGGCTGGTTGACAGATTCGTAAAGTGAGGAAGTCGGCTCGGCACTCATGGGTTCTAAGATATACATTGATCCTTGCCGGGAGTTAGAGAGCGATCGACAAAGTCGGAAGGCCCGGGCAGCCCCACTTGAGGGCTAGCTATCCCAAACAAACAAAAACAAACAAACAAACACATCGTCCATACCCCGAAACACGCTTTTGTGAAAATCCGCTGGACAATTGGATGGCTTTATTTATAGGGCCTATAGAGCTTAAATATCAGTGGCATACAGTTTTTACATTATTGGAACTCATTCCAATAATGTTTTAATATGGTTCACAAAACGGATTCTGAGCACTGTTTTTTTGTGTCCATATAATGTGTGTCCCAAATGACGTATCACTCACATCTTCTCAAATACGGCAAAACGCATAGGTTCAGTTTTCTGTCATTCCAGATCCTACAGTAGACCAGCCAAACGTTGTTTCTGAATAAGCATAAATATCTGTATTTGCGGAGTTATTAGGATTTCCGTTGTCAATTTTACGACAGTTAGTGGTCTCCAATTTTTGAGCTGTGGGTTGAGTAGACAGAAATTCCGTCTCTAGCGTAAATTTAGAGACGGACACCTGCATGTGTTAAAAGCATGTGATATAAAATAATCATATACCCTTTAAAAAAATCATGACTCAATTTATTGTGAAACACATCGCTCTACTCGAGAATATTAATAAGAATCAAAATGTATTCAATACAAGTGTTTTATTGGTATTTAAACAGCTGAAGAGGTCTTTGGACAATTCATTTTTAATCACATCATAAACAGGCAGTTAAAAAATTCACCCTTAAGAAAGGAGAGCTCTCAATGAGGGGAGCATAGAGTCTACATTTTCCAGTTTTTCTATTGCAGGCTGGTCGGCATGCTTTTGGTTTGTGAGATTTTTAAACTTAATGTGATTTAACCGCATTGGACATACAGGTCTATTTGAAATTAAATAACAATATTTAAAAGGTGTATAATAAGCAAAAACACATAATCATTTAACGATTAACATAATGCGAATAATATAAAGACTTCTGTCCACATGTGGGTGTTGTATCCTGGATAAGTGGGACCCTATACCAAGTTGGACCCTATGTTAAACAAAAATCGGATTCCATTGCGATGATTATGATGTTCAGCTATAGGCTACCCACATTCAGATTAAAACAGGATCGCATGATTTTCGCTGAACTCTTCAGTCAATTCTTAACAGATTTTCATGATCTTTTTCTAAACACTGTTTTTTCCAAAGAATTATAACTATGTAGTCTAGTCTCAAAATAGGGTTCCCCTGCACCTCGGAAATATATATATGTAATTTGTGTATGATCTAGCTTGAGAAAAAAACGTAGTATGAAAGATCAGCTATGTCATGTAAACAACTTCAAGCAACATGCCATTTTTATGCAAATGTGTGCCGCCATTACCGAAAAATGTATGTCTATTTATAGCTCGTTCAATATCACAGATCACGGCACACAAAGGGTTTTTACATCCATGTTTTGAGGGGCAAAGAAGACAATAAAACCATTTTTAGAGTGATCTGATGTGTTTCAGGAAATTAGTATGCTACTTATTGCCACCATTACCGAAAAATGTATATTTAGTCATAGCTCGGACAATATCACAGATCACAGCACGTGTTATAGAAAATTCTATAACACACGGCATGTGTTATAGAAAATCTATAACACACGGCATGTGTTATAGAAAATTAGGTATTCAAATTAGCGCCGCCATTACCGAAAAATATTAATGTAGTTATAGCTTGGTCAATATCACAGATAATGGCTCAATAAGAATGTCTACATCCATGTTTTGGGGGTCAAAGAAGACACTAAAATCAATTTTAGAGAGATCTAAAGTGTGCCGCCATTACACAAAAATTCATGTCTATTCATAGCTCGTTCAATATCACAGATCACGGCTCACAAAGGGTGTCTACACCATGTTTTGGGGGTTAAAGACGACAATAAAACCATTTTTAGAGTGATCTGATGTGTTTCAGGAAATTAGTATGCTACTTATTGCCACCATTACCGAAAAATGTATATTTAGTCATAGCTCAGTCAATATCACAGATCACGGCACAAAAAGGGTATCTATACCAATATTTTGAGGTTCAATGAAGACAATAAAACCGTTTTTGGAGTGATCTGATGGGTTGCAGAAAAAATAACAAATTAGTGCCGTCATTACTGAAAAAATCCTACGACACATCACATGCCCAATTATTCCTGTAACACACACTGAGTATGGCTGCTAAAAATTTGTGATACGGCATCCCAGTCCTGAGCTATGAGAAAGTGATCACATCCTCCTTAAAAATTATCTCAGCCACTACAAATAAACTGATGTCAGCCACTACAAAAGTGACGAAAATCACTTTTGTAGTGACCGAGATCATGTTTTTAGTGGCCAACATCAGTAATGGTAATGATAATATAACTTCTTCAGTGGTCAAGATCACTTTTGTAGTGACCGATATCATTTTGGCAGTGGCTCGCATCAGTTGGTTAGTGGTCAAGATCACCTTTGTAGTGACTGACATATTTTTTAAAGAGGATGTGGTCACTTTTTCAGTGGCCATGATCACGTTTGTAGTGACTTAGTTAAGTGTAGAAGTGGCTGTGATCACTTCTTCAGCGGTCATGATCACTTTTGTGGTGACTAAGATAACTAAAAAGAGGCTGTGATCACGCTTTCAGCCTTGGCTCCCCCTATGTGAAAGGAATGTGCTATCTAGCTTCAGTTTGGACTAGACTACGCATAACATTAAATTGAGCTACTATGTGACACTATGTGACACGATATAGTACCAATGTAACGTTAGCAATGTCAAATATGTTGTAGCCTGATATGAGGATATCTCCTCTAATGTGTGTTACGTTTCATCCATTTAGTGATGGAGGGAGACATAGTAGGCCTAGTGTTGTGTACATGCGACATTCAAATCGGATTTGGTTTAGAAAAAAGGAACAAAAAAGTGTCTAATTGTGGTTCTGAAACTTTCAAAATTTACCACATGTGTTTCAAAATTTAATTTTACTGCACCAAGGCATTGTAAGATCTATGTTTTTTATATATCGATTTTCATGTAGAGATGTTTCTTAAAGAAATGTGCATGTCAAAATCACAATAAGAACTTTCGTTTCAACTTTTCACAAGTGTGCAAAAAACAACAAAAAAGTGACATTTGAGTGTCAATGTATTTTGTCACGTCAGCATGAGGGAAATACGCATAACAAATGTTTCCAATGTGTCTGAAAGTACATCTCACTTTGATATTAAAATGTCATCTTTTTATATATAGTTGTGGAATATGCATATAAATGGAATTAATGGCATTACTTACAATGCTATCGTGACAGTGTAAAATCCCTAAACTCGTTCAGGTCTGATAAGTGCATTGAAATATGAACAAGATTATTTTTTTCTGACTACCTACCATTATGGCAAGTTGCCGGAAAAAATAGGTTACGTAGTAGTAGTAGTAAATCATTTTTTTTCTTTACAGGTCTTTTATGTGACTTGTAATACGATAAAAACGTTGTAGTCAATTGATGAAATAAATGATGTACAGATGATGTGAGGCTTGGGGCGATAGGGCATGGTGGGTTTTTGAGAGCGTTTTCCTTTGCTCGCTCGATCAGGTGTTCTGGGCATGTCTAGGGGATCTACCCCAAGACATGCCCAGACGGCCCGAGATTTAGGTTTCGCTGTGCAATTCAATGCTAAAACTCCGTGGCATTTCGCACAGCTCCGCTATCCACGGGTCAAATAGTCCCTAGAGTAACAATAGGAAGGATAACTCCCTCTGGGTAACTCCATTCATCCCACGTGAGAGACCTGATGTCAAACACGCTATTGCCGATTATTTAAGGCCACCACAGCCTACACCAGCGCCAGCACTGATGCGAGAGCCTCATTAGCACCGCAGTTGAGCGGAGGAACCAGGGTACGCTACTAGCAATCTGCTATGGCCAGATACGAGGTGTCTGCAGCTTCCCTTGGAAGATTGCTGTAGACTAGTGCTTCCGTACCATGCCATACAACATGGGACTGGCGGAACAGATCCCTAATGACCCTCCCCAGATGGGGGCAAAAAGTACTACTATTAGCAATCATCCCAGTACCCCAATGGTTTATGAGAAAATGAAAGTTGCAGGTTAGTTTAAATTACTTGCTTTAATTTTTTATGGCAGGTATTAATTTAGGCTGTAACGTTAGCATGGCACAGTACTGTAACATAATATTAGGTGTGCAATTAAATATTAAAACACCGCGATGCTTTGCATAATGATATGCATGGTCCATTCACTCAATTCACTGAACATAGGCTGCATGTGTATATGAGCCACAGCAGTCTTAACAATGAGCTAACGTGAGAGAGGTTTGGACACCTTTGCTTTTAATGTGACAAAATAGTTGACATATATTAGTGTATCGTGGCATGCTCTTTGACCCTTCATATGTTAACGTGACACTTTGTGTGACACTGGAATTGGCAACGTGACAGTGTCATTTATAGGGTAAGTGGGTTCCTTCTTCTCATCCCTCAAAATTAAGGTGTCCAGATGTGAAATCCAAAGATTTGTGCTTAGTCCAATTGTGTTCACATATCCAGTATTACATAAATTGTTGGAAAATGCTCTTTTACAACAGACTACTTTGGGAAGTGTCATTGGCATCTGTCACGTTAGCACTTGATGTTTATTCCAAAACAGCAAAAATAAAATCCCGAAGTCCTTCTACAACGCAGCAATCTGAAACCAGCCTTTCGAGTAAATATTTCTAGCTGTGTACATATAAATTCCGGGCAAAGATGCAAATTTTATTAGCACTGTTGCTAAGGTGACACTAGCAACATGTAAAAAAACGTCACGTTAGCAAAACACACTTAGCTTTAAAATATATACTTGTTTAAGCAGAAATATATTCTTTTGTATTTTAGTTTTCACTTGGAGGTGGTCGTTGTCTCTACATCTTGTCATTTTAATTATACTTCTTTACTAGTACAATACTTTGTATCATTGACATTGATCAGATATCAAGTGTCTTGACTTATGTCACGTTAGACTTTCATTTTCATTTCATTTGCTGTTTATTGCAAGCCATCAAAATACAGTTATTTTAGCCATTGTGCAATGCAATAATCTAAAACCAACAATACATACACTTATTTCTGAGTGAGCGCAGACAAATTCTAGCCAGCGAAGTGGCTTCTAGTAACACTGTTGCTAGCGTGACATTAACAAAGTGTCAACGAAAATGTCACATTAGCATACTTTAAATTAAAAAAATTGACACTTCGCATTTAGCAACCTCCTTGTCTGATCACAAATACAATCTTCAGTCTTTTAATTTGAATATTGTTTATGGCTGCTTCATCGCTCCTAATTCTTTCAGCAGATTTTATTCTAATAAAAAAAAAGTAATTCTAATAAATCATTTACATTTTTTTCACCTCAAGAATTATGATCGGGAAGTCAATGTGGCACATTATTGTGTTTCGTGTCATATAGCCTGTTACAGCCTCGACTTTACTTTTTAAATGTGATAAGCTTAACTAGCCTTAATCTATTCTTCTTTTCGGAAATAAGCATAGGCATATCCATCTATGTCATGCATGTGTAGCTAAGGCCAGTTCAAATAGCCTACCAAGTTTGGTTCGAGCCTAAACCACAAACCTATAATAGGCCCACCCTGTGTTATCTTCCAGTTGTAACTTAACTTTATGGTAATTTCTTCTGCATGGTCATTTTCTAAAATGTTGGAAACGCAGTTAGTGTTTTTCAAGCTTCTTAAATTAATCCTCGATATTTTAATTGTGCTAACTAACCCTCAGAACCTAGGGGTGGAAACTTTTGTTTAGTTATCAACGCTAGGCTTATTGAGCGACATATGAAGTTAAATCAATTTTTTAGTAATGGTTGCACTGATTTGCATACAATTTTTTTTCTGCAACGCAGAAGGCCACTTAAAATGGTTTAAATACTCTTTTCATCGACCCTAAAACATGGGTGTAGAACCCTGTGTGTGCCGTGATCTGTGATATTGAACGAGCTATAAATAGGTCTACATACATTTTTCGGTAATAGCGGCGTTAATTTGCAAACTAATATTTTTCAAACACATCAGATCAATCTAAAGATGGGTTTATTTTCTTCTTTGATCCTCAAAACATCGATGTAGACACCATTATTGTGCCGTTATCTGGGATATTGACAGAGATACAACTACTTATACATTTTTCGGTAATGGCGGCTCTAATTAGAATAGCCTAATTATATTTTTTAGCACATCAGGTCACTCTAAAAATTGGTTTATTACCTTCTTTGACCCTCGAAACATGGGTGTAGACACTAGTATTGTGACGTTATCTGTGGTATTTACCGAGCTACAACTAAATATACTATTTTCAGCAATGGCGGCACAAATTAGCATACACATGGTACGTAGGACATTTGCTCAGCTTGTTAACATAGCTAATCGTTTCTACATGGTTTCTACAAGCTAGATGGGCCTACACCAATTAAAAGTATATTTCCGATGGTGCATGGGAAGCCATGAAAATAAATATTATGTGGCGGGCGTATTTAAAAAACTTAGAGGCCATTCAATATGTAGTTAATTTAAATTTTGACGTCTCTTTAAACCCACGTACTATTTCTTAAATTTCATTACATGTCAAATGGTCTTAACTTTTGAAGTATTGAATCATCTATTTTAATTTGTACTTCTGTTAGGATTTGACAAAAAAATCCTTTGCAAACTTTCAAGGAATCGGTTGAGCAGTTACAGTGTCAGATTTAGGGGCGGACCTGGCCCCCTCTTTTGTTTGCCAAGTTCGTTAAAAAAGTACTCATATAATTATCCGCCCCTTTTCTTCAAATCCTGGATCCACCACTGATCAATGATATCAATCTATTAATCAACATTTGTGATCATGGTGATGTAGACCTTATTTATTAGAGTGAATAATCACAATGTACAATTTATTTATGGTGAGATACAAACATTGTCAAGAAATGCAAACATTTTTGTTGGTGAGTATTATGCCTAAATATTATTATGAGCCTACAATGTGTTCAATCTACAGATAAATTTATGTGTACAACATTATAGACCTACACCAGGGTTAATAATGTAATATGGTCTCACCACCCCAAATGCCAGTCCCATTGAAACACATGTAAACTGCCTCAATTCCGCAGGCCGATTTCACCATTTTTCACCCTATTAGATATTTAGTGTGACATATCAGGATAAAGCTTGAGATGTCCTTGTTCGAAAACAGGCCCGCTATGGGTATGGTTACCAGACAGATTTTGAGCTACGCCCCCTAGAGTGTAAAAAAGTCAATACTGTTAAAATTGGGCTATAATCCGTGCTCTCTTTCACAGAACAGACACACATCATTTTAACCCACTGTATCCCTGCGAGGTTATCATGAAACAGTTATATATGATATCCTTGACAAAGAAGATAACGTGGGCTTATTAAATATTCACAAAATTATTACTTCTTTGTATTTTATTTTGTTTCAATAGAGGTTGGAACAGCCGCATTAAAAATATTTTCGTGTGATGATTCCATCACTAGTAGACACCTCCCTGGATTTCGGCTTATTTAGGGTGGTGAGACCATATGTAGAAATATAATTTTCTTTGATTATTTTATTTCGGCCTGGTATGATGCTTGAAGGTGTTCTGAACAATATAGTTTTTAAATTAGGCAAATATATTGAAAACTGTTGCCCTCAGAGCCCTTTGAATAATTATTGATATCATGAAAATCGGCCTGGTTTCCCTGAAAGTCGCATTGAATAAAACAGTTAAATGAAGTGGCTATTCCCGCCTCTATTTCGTCACACAAAGTCGTCATGGTTACCTTGTATTTCGAAAATTGTTGTTGAAATATGCCACACATATTAGAATGGACTGCTATTAGTAGCATCCATACTTAAATTCACTATTTTTTATTTTTATTTGGGCCCATATGACAATCAAACTACCAACCAGGCATTTCATCTATGACTTATGTCACCAAAACACGGCCTCTTCTGGTCTTTTCTAGACATGGTTATCGCATTTATTCACCAATTATATACTTTCTAATCAAAACTATCACACTTAGATTGTTACAGCGATAATAAAACTCAATAAAATATAGATATCAAGCTGCAGATTTTTTATCAAGCAGCTGGAATATGTCAAGAAAGGACCAGAACATGCAAACCCCTTGTGTCTACTGATGGTCTCACCACCCCAAATGCCAGTCCCATTGAAACACATGTAAACTGCCTCAATTCCGCAGGCCGATTTCACCATTTTTCACCCTATTAGATATTTAGTGTGACATATCAGGATAAAGCTTGAGATGTCCTTGTTCGAAAACAGGCCCGCTATGGGTATGGTTACCAGACAGATTTTGAGCTACGCCCCCTAGAGTGTAAAAAAGTCAATACTGTTAAAATTGGGCTATAATCCGTGCTCTCTTTCACAGAACAGACACACATCATTTTAACCCACTGTATCCCTGCGAGGTTATCATGAAACAGTTATATATGATATCCTTGACAAAGAAGATAACGTGGGCTTATTAAATATTCACAAAATTATTACTTCTTTGTATTTTATTTTGTTTCAATAGAGGTTGGAACAGCCGCATTAAAAATATTTTGTGTGATGATTCCATCATTAGTAGACACCTCCCTGGATTTCGGCTTATTTAGGGTGGTGAGACCATATATGTAGAAATATAATTTTCTTTGATTATTTTATTTCGGCCTGGTATGATGCTTGAAGGTGTTCTGAACAATATAGTTTTTAAATTAGGCAAATATATTGAAAACTGTTGCCCTCGGAGCCCTTTGAATAATTATTGATATCATGAAAATCGGCCTGGTTTCCCTGAAAGTCGCATTGAATAAAACAGTTAAATGAAGTGGCTATTCCCGCCTCTATTTCGTCACACAAAGTCGTCATGGTTACCTTGTATTTCGAAAATTGTTGTTGAAATATGCCACACATATTAGAATGGACTGCTATTAGTAGCATCCATACTTAAATTCACTATTTTTTATTTTTATTTGGGCCCATATGACAATCAAACTACCAACCAGGCATTTCATCTATGACTTATGTCACCAAAACACGGCCTCTTCTGGTCTTTTCTAGACATGGTTATCGCATTTATTCACCAATTATATACTTTCTAATCAAAACTATCACACTTAGATTGTTACAGCGATAATAAAACTCAATAAAATATAGATATCAAGCTGCAGATTTTTTATCAAGCAGCTGGAATATGTCAAGAAAGGACCAGAACATGCAAACCCCTTGTGTCTACTGATGTAGAAATATAATTTTCTTTGATTATTTTATTTCGGCCTGGTATGATGCTTGAAGGTGTTCTGAACAATATAGTTTTTAAATTAGGCAAATATATTGAAAACTGTTGCCCTCGGAGCCCTTTGAATAATTATTGATATCATGAAAATCGGCCTGGTTTCCCTGAAAGTCGCATTGAATAAAACAGTTAAATGAAGTGGCTATTCCCGCCTCTATTTCGTCACACAAAGTCGTCATGGTTACCTTGTATTTCGAAAATTGTTGTTGAAATATGCCACACATATTAGAATGGACTGCTATTAGTAGCATCCATACTTAAATTCACTATTTTTTATTTTTATTTGGGCCCATATGACAATCAAACTACCAACCAGGCATTTCATCTATGACTTATGTCACCAAAACACGGCCTCTTCTGGTCTTTTCTAGACATGGTTATCGCATTTATTCACCAATTATATACTTTCTAATCAAAACTATCACACTTAGATTGTTACAGCGATAATAAAACTCAATAAAATATAGATATCAAGCTGCAGATTTTTTATCAAGCAGCTGGAATATGTCAAGAAAGGACCAGAACATGCAAACCCCTTGTGTCTACTGATGGTCTCACCACCCCAAATGCCAGTCCCATTGAAACACATGTAAACTGCCTCAATTCCGCAGGCCGATTTCACCATTTTTCACCCTATTAGATATTTAGTGTGACATATCAGGATAAAGCTTGAGATGTCCTTGTTCGAAAACAGGCCCGCTATGGGTATGGTTACCAGACAGATTTTGAGCTACGCCCCCTAGAGTGTAAAAAAGTCAATACTGTTAAAATTGGGCTATAATCCGTGCTCTCTTTCACAGAACAGACACACATCATTTTAACCCACTGTATCCCTGCGAGGTTATCATGAAACAGTTATATATGATATCCTTGACAAAGAAGATAACGTGGGCTTATTAAATATTCACAAAATTATTACTTCTTTGTATTTTATTTTGTTTCAATAGAGGTTGGAACAGCCGCATTAAAAATATTTTGTGTGATGATTCCATCATTAGTAGACACCTCCCTGGATTTCGGCTTATTTAGGGTGGTGAGACCATATGTAGAAATATAATTTTCTTTGATTATTTTATTTCGGCCTGGTATGATGCTTGAAGGTGTTCTGAACAATATAGTTTTTAAATTAGGCAAATATATTGAAAACTGTTGCCCTCGGAGCCCTTTGAATAATTATTGATATCATGAAAATCGGCCTGGTTTCCCTGAAAGTCGCATTGAATAAAACAGTTAAATGAAGTGGCTATTCCCGCCTCTATTTCGTCACACAAAGTCGTCATGGTTACCTTGTATTTCGAAAATTGTTGTTGAAATATGCCACACATATTAGAATGGACTGCTATTAGTAGCATCCATACTTAAATTCACTATTTTTTATTTTTATTTGGGCCCATATGACAATCAAACTACCAACCAGGCATTTCATCTATGACTTATGTCACCAAAACACGGCCTCTTCTGGTCTTTTCTAGACATGGTTATCGCATTTATTCACCAATTATATACTTTCTAATCAAAACTATCACACTTAGATTGTTACAGCGATAATAAAACTCAATAAAATATAGATATCAAGCTGCAGATTTTTTATCAAGCAGCTGGAATATGTCAAGAAAGGACCAGAACATGCAAACCCCTTGTGTCTACTGATGGTCTCACCACCCCAAATGCCAGTCCCATTGAAACACATGTAAACTGCCTCAATTCCGCAGGCCGATTTCACCATTTTTCACCCTATTAGATATTTAGTGTGACATATCAGGATAAAGCTTGAGATGTCCTTGTTCGAAAACAGGCCCGCTATGGGTATGGTTACCAGACAGATTTTGAGCTACGCCCCCTAGAGTGTAAAAAAGTCAATACTGTTAAAATTGGGCTATAATCCGTGCTCTCTTTCACAGAACAGACACACATCATTTTAACCCACTGTATCCCTGCGAGGTTATCATGAAACAGTTATATATGATATCCTTGACAAAGAAGATAACGTGGGCTTATTAAATATTCACAAAATTATTACTTCTTTGTATTTTATTTTGTTTCAATAGAGGTTGGAACAGCCGCATTAAAAATATTTTGTGTGATGATTCCATCATTAGTAGACACCTCCCTGGATTTCGGCTTATTTAGGGTGGTGAGACCATATGTAGAAATATAATTTTCTTTGATTATTTTATTTCGGCCTGGTATGATGCTTGAAGGTGTTCTGAACAATATAGTTTTTAAATTAGGCAAATATATTGAAAACTGTTGCCCTCGGAGCCCTTTGAATAATTATTGATATCATGAAAATCGGGCTGGTTTCCCTGAAAGTCGCATTGAATAAAACAGTTAAATGAAGTGGCTATTCCCGCCTCTATTTCGTCACACAAAGTCGTCATGGTTACCTTGTATTTTGAAAATTGTTGTTGAAATATGCCACACATATTAGAATGGACTGCTATTAGTAGCATCCATACTTAAATTCACTATTTTTTATTTTTATTTGGGCCCATATGACAATCAAACTACCAACCAGGCATTTCATCTATGACTTATGTCACCAAAACACGGCCTCTTCTGGTCTTTTCTAGACATGGTTATCGCATTTATTCACCAATTATATACTTTCTAATCAAAACTATCACACTTAGATTGTTACAGCGATAATAAAACTCAATAAAATATAGATATCAAGCTGCAGATTTTTTATCAAGCAGCTGGAATATGTCAAGAAAGGACCAGAACATGCAAACCCCTTGTGTCTACTGATAGTCTCACCACCCCAAATGCCAGTCCCATTGAAACACATGTAAACTGCCTCAATTCCGCAGGCCGATTTCACCATTTTTCACCCTATTAGATATTTAGTGTGACATATCAGGATAAAGCTTGAGATGTCCTTGTTCGAAAACAGGCCCGCTATGGGTATGGTTACCAGACAGATTTTGAGCTACGCCCCCTAGAGTGTAAAAAAGTCAATACTGTTAAAATTGGGCTATAATCCGTGCTCTCTTTCACAGAACAGACACACATCATTTTAACCCACTGTATCCCTGCGAGGTTATCATGAAACAGTTATATATGATATCCTTGACAAAGAAGATAACGTGGGCTTATTAAATATTCACAAAATTATTACTTCTTTGTATTTTATTTTGTTTCAATAGAGGTTGGAACAGCCGCATTAAAAATATTTTGTGTGATGATTCCATCATTAGTAGACACCTCCCTGGATTTCGGCTTATTTAGGGTGGTGAGACCATATGTAGAAATATAATTTTCTTTGATTATTTTATTTCGGCCTGGTATGATGCTTGAAGGTGTTCTGAACAATATAGTTTTTAAATTAGGCAAATATATTGAAAACTGTTGCCCTCGGAGCCCTTTGAATAATTATTGATATCATGAAAATCGGCCTGGTTTCCCTGAAAGTCGCATTGAATAAAACAGTTAAATGAAGTGGCTATTCCCGCCTCTATTTCGTCACACAAAGTCGTCATGGTTACCTTGTATTTCGAAAATTGTTGTTGAAATATGCCACACATATTAGAATGGACTGCTATTAGTAGCATCCATACTTAAATTCACTATTTTTTATTTTTATTTGGGCCCATATGACAATCAAACTACCAACCAGGCATTTCATCTATGACTTATGTCACCAAAACACGGCCTCTTCTGGTCTTTTCTAGACATGGTTATCGCATTTATTCACCAATTATATACTTTCTAATCAAAACTATCACACTTAGATTGTTACAGCGATAATAAAACTCAATAAAATATAGATATCAAGCTGCAGATTTTTTATCAAGCAGCTGGAATATGTCAAGAAAGGACCAGAACATGCAAACCCCTTGTGTCTACTGATGTAGAAATATAATTTTCTTTGATTATTTTATTTCGGCCTGGTATGATGCTTGAAGGTGTTCTGAACAATATAGTTTTTAAATTAGGCAAATATATTGAAAACTGTTGCCCTCGGAGCCCTTTGAATAATTATTGATATCATGAAAATCGGCCTGGTTTCCCTGAAAGTCGCATTGAATAAAACAGTTAAATGAAGTGGCTATTCCCGCCTCTATTTCGTCACACAAAGTCGTCATGGTTACCTTGTATTTCGAAAATTGTTGTTGAAATATGCCACACATATTAGAATGGACTGCTATTAGTAGCATCCATACTTAAATTCACTATTTTTTATTTTTATTTGGGCCCATATGACAATCAAACTACCAACCAGGCATTTCATCTATGACTTATGTCACCAAAACACGGCCTCTTCTGGTCTTTTCTAGACATGGTTATCGCATTTATTCACCAATTATATACTTTCTAATCAAAACTATCACACTTAGATTGTTACAGCGATAATAAAACTCAATAAAATATAGATATCAAGCTGCAGATTTTTTATCAAGCAGCTGGAATATGTCAAGAAAGGACCAGAACATGCAAACCCCTTGTGTCTACTGATGGTCTCACCACCCCAAATGCCAGTCCCATTGAAACACATGTAAACTGCCTCAATTCCGCAGGCCGATTTCACCATTTTTCACCCTATTAGATATTTAGTGTGACATATCAGGATAAAGCTTGAGATGTCCTTGTTCGAAAACAGGCCCGCTATGGGTATGGTTACCAGACAGATTTTGAGCTACGCCCCCTAGAGTGTAAAAAAGTCAATACTGTTAAAATTGGGCTATAATCCGTGCTCTCTTTCACAGAACAGACACACATCATTTTAACCCACTGTATCCCTGCGAGGTTATCATGAAACAGTTATATATGATATCCTTGACAAAGAAGATAACGTGGGCTTATTAAATATTCACAAAATTATTACTTCTTTGTATTTTATTTTGTTTCAATAGAGGTTGGAACAGCCGCATTAAAAATATTTTGTGTGATGATTCCATCATTAGTAGACACCTCCCTGGATTTCGGCTTATTTAGGGTGGTGAGACCATATGTAGAAATATAATTTTCTTTGATTATTTTATTTCGGCCTGGTATGATGCTTGAAGGTGTTCTGAACAATATAGTTTTTAAATTAGGCAAATATATTGAAAACTGTTGCCCTCGGAGCCCTTTGAATAATTATTGATATCATGAAAATCGGCCTGGTTTCCCTGAAAGTCGCATTGAATAAAACAGTTAAATGAAGTGGCTATTCCCGCCTCTATTTCGTCACACAAAGTCGTCATGGTTACCTTGTATTTCGAAAATTGTTGTTGAAATATGCCACACATATTAGAATGGACTGCTATTAGTAGCATCCATACTTAAATTCACTATTTTTTATTTTTATTTGGGCCCATATGACAATCAAACTACCAACCAGGCATTTCATCTATGACTTATGTCACCAAAACACGGCCTCTTCTGGTCTTTTCTAGACATGGTTATCGCATTTATTCACCAATTATATACTTTCTAATCAAAACTATCACACTTAGATTGTTACAGCGATAATAAAACTCAATAAAATATAGATATCAAGCTGCAGATTTTTTATCAAGCAGCTGGAATATGTCAAGAAAGGACCAGAACATGCAAACCCCTTGTGTCTACTGATGTAGAAATATAATTTTCTTTGATTATTTTATTTCGGCCTGGTATGATGCTTGAAGGTGTTCTGAACAATATAGTTTTTAAATTAGGCAAATATATTGAAAACTGTTGCCCTCGGAGCCCTTTGAATAATTATTGATATCATGAAAATCGGCCTGGTTTCCCTGAAAGTCGCATTGAATAAAACAGTTAAATGAAGTGGCTATTCCCGCCTCTATTTCGTCACACAAAGTCGTCATGGTTACCTTGTATTTTGAAAATTGTTGTTGAAATATGCCACACATATTAGAATGGACTGCTATTAGTAGCATCCATACTTAAATTCACTATTTTTTATTTTTATTTGGGCCCATATGACAATCAAACTACCAACCAGGCATTTCATCTATGACTTATGTCACCAAAACACGGCCTCTTCTGGTCTTTTCTAGACATGGTTATCGCATTTATTCACCAATTATATACTTTCTAATCAAAACTATCACACTTAGATTGTTACAGCGATAATAAAACTCAATAAAATATAGATATCAAGCTGCAGATTTTTTATCAAGCAGCTGGAATATGTCAAGAAAGGACCAGAACATGCAAACCCCTTGTGTCTACTGATGGTCTCACCACCCCAAATGCCAGTCCCATTGAAACACATGTAAACTGCCTCAATTCCGCAGGCCGATTTCACCATTTTTCACCCTATTAGATATTTAGTGTGACATATCAGGATAAAGCTTGAGATGTCCTTGTTCGAAAACAGGCCCGCTATGGGTATGGTTACCAGACAGATTTTGAGCTACGCCCCCTAGAGTGTAAAAAAGTCAATACTGTTAAAATTGGGCTATAATCCGTGCTCTCTTTCACAGAACAGACACACATCATTTTAACCCACTGTATCCCTGCGAGGTTATCATGAAACAGTTATATATGATATCCTTGACAAAGAAGATAACGTGGGCTTATTAAATATTCACAAAATTATTACTTCTTTGTATTTTATTTTGTTTCAATAGAGGTTGGAACAGCCGCATTAAAAATATTTTGTGTGATGATTCCATCATTAGTAGACACCTCCCTGGATTTCGGCTTATTTAGGGTGGTGAGACCATATGTAGAAATATAATTTTCTTTGATTATTTTATTTCGGCCTGGTATGATGCTTGAAGGTGTTCTGAACAATATAGTTTTTAAATTAGGCAAATATATTGAAAACTGTTGCCCTCGGAGCCCTTTGAATAATTATTGATATCATGAAAATCGGCCTGGTTTCCCTGAAAGTCGCATTGAATAAAACAGTTAAATGAAGTGGCTATTCCCGCCTCTATTTCGTCACACAAAGTCGTCATGGTTACCTTGTATTTCGAAAATTGTTGTTGAAATATGCCACACATATTAGAATGGACTGCTATTAGTAGCATCCATACTTAAATTCACTATTTTTTATTTTTATTTGGGCCCATATGACAATCAAACTACCAACCAGGCATTTCATCTATGACTTATGTCACCAAAACACGGCCTCTTCTGGTCTTTTCTAGACATGGTTATCGCATTTATTCACCAATTATATACTTTCTAATCAAAACTATCACACTTAGATTGTTACAGCGATAATAAAACTCAATAAAATATAGATATCAAGCTGCAGATTTTTTATCAAGCAGCTGGAATATGTCAAGAAAGGACCAGAACATGCAAACCCCTTGTGTCTACTGATGTAGAAATATAATTTTCTTTGATTATTTTATTTCGGCCTGGTATGATGCTTGAAGGTGTTCTGAACAAAATAGTTTTTAAATTAGGCAAATATATTGAAAACTGTTGCCCTCGGAGCCCTTTGAATAATTATTGATATCATGAAAATCGGCCTGGTTTCCCTGAAAGTCGCATTGAATAAAACAGTTAAATGAAGTGGCTATTCCCGCCTCTATTTCGTCACACAAAGTCGTCATGGTTACCTTGTATTTCGAAAATTGTTGTTGAAATATGCCACACATATTAGAATGGACTGCTATTAGTAGCATCCATACTTAAATTCACTATTTTTTATTTTTATTTGGGCCCATATGACAATCAAACTACCAACCAGGCATTTCATCTATGACTTATGTCACCAAAACACGGCCTCTTCTGGTCTTTTCTAGACATGGTTATCGCATTTATTCACCAATTATATACTTTCTAATCAAAACTATCACACTTAGATTGTTACAGCGATAATAAAACTCAATAAAATATAGATATCAAGCTGCAGATTTTTTATCAAGCAGCTGGAATATGTCAAGAAAGGACCAGAACATGCAAACCCCTTGTGTCTACTGATGGTCTCACCACCCCAAATGCCAGTCCCATTGAAACACATGTAAACTGCCTCAATTCCGCAGGCCGATTTCACCATTTTTCACCCTATTAGATATTTAGTGTGACATATCAGGATAAAGCTTGAGATGTCCTTGTTCGAAAACAGGCCCGCTATGGGTATGGTTACCAGACAGATTTTGAGCTACGCCCCCTAGAGTGTAAAAAAGTCAATACTGTTAAAATTGGGCTATAATCCGTGCTCTCTTTCACAGAACAGACACACATCATTTTAACCCACTGTATCCCTGCGAGGTTATCATGAAACAGTTATATATGATATCCTTGACAAAGAAGATAACGTGGGCTTATTAAATATTCACAAAATTATTACTTCTTTGTATTTTATTTTGTTTCAATAGAGGTTGGAACAGCCGCATTAAAAATATTTTGTGTGATGATTCCATCATTAGTAGACACCTCCCTGGATTTCGGCTTATTTAGGGTGGTGAGACCATATGTAGAAATATAATTTTCTTTGATTATTTTATTTCGGCCTGGTATGATGCTTGAAGGTGTTCTGAACAATATAGTTTTTAAATTAGGCAAATATATTGAAAACTGTTGCCCTCGGAGCCCTTTGAATAATTATTGATATCATGAAAATCGGCCTGGTTTCCCTGAAAGTCGCATTGAATAAAACAGTTAAATGAAGTGGCTATTCCCGCCTCTATTTCGTCACACAAAGTCGTCATGGTTACCTTGTATTTTGAAAATTGTTGTTGAAATATGCCACACATATTAGAATGGACTGCTATTAGTAGCATCCATACTTAAATTCACTATTTTTTATTTTTATTTGGGCCCATATGACAATCAAACTACCAACCAGGCATTTCATCTATGACTTATGTCACCAAAACACGGCCTCTTCTGGTCTTTTCTAGACATGGTTATCGCATTTATTCACCAATTATATACTTTCTAATCAAAACTATCACACTTAGATTGTTACAGCGATAATAAAACTCAATAAAATATAGATATCAAGCTGCAGATTTTTTCATCTATGACTTATGTCACCAAAACACGGCCTCTTCTGGTCTTTTCTAGACATGGTTATCGCATTTATTCACCAATTATATACTTTCTAATCAAAACTATCACACTTAGATTGTTACAGCGATAATAAAACTCAATAAAATATAGATATCAAGCTGCAGATTTTTTATCAAGCAGCTGGAATATGTCAAGAAAGGACCAGAACATGCAAACCCCTTGTGTCTACTGATGGTCTCACCACCCCAAATGCCAGTCCCATTGAAACACATGTAAACTGCCTCAATTCCGCAGGCCGATTTCACCATTTTTCACCCTATTAGATATTTAGTGTGACATATCAGGATAAAGCTTGAGATGTCCTTGTTCGAAAACAGGCCCGCTATGGGTATGGTTACCAGACAGATTTTGAGCTACGCCCCCTAGAGTGTAAAAAAGTCAATACTGTTAAAATTGGGCTATAATCCGTGCTCTCTTTCACAGAACAGACACACATCATTTTAACCCACTGTATCCCTGCGAGGTTATCATGAAACAGTTATATATGATATCCTTGACAAAGAAGATAACGTGGGCTTATTAAATATTCACAAAATTATTACTTCTTTGTATTTTATTTTGTTTCAATAGAGGTTGGAACAGCCGCATTAAAAATATTTTGTGTGATGATTCCATCATTAGTAGACACCTCCCTGGATTTCGGCTTATTTAGGGTGGTGAGACCATATGTTTATTGTAATATTGATGTGAATCTAAATGGCTCATTGGCTCGTTGTCTTTCGCCAAGAAAATCCATGCTCCCTGTAATGACATGTCGCGCCATCTATGGAGTTATAAGCTAAAATGCCAGCTAGGTCTTGGGCGGCCATTTCCGAGGAGGACAAACCACATCGTTTTTCTTTTATGGAGTATATATTAATATTGGACCTAACAAAATTAGTTAAGCAATGCGGGGGATTTAAAAAGTGGTAGCAAATTGTTTCATGTACATGAGAAATTTCAAAAACCTAGCGCATTGTTTGTCCAACATAAAATACATGGGCAGGTTACAGGCCTCGCTGGCTGTCAGTGAAAAAGCCATGAGAGGATTGTTGCACAGGTTATGGGTTGAGCCATCAGTTTATACCCTGTAAATAGCCAATAGATTTTACTGAAAACATTGCTTACCTTGGGATCAAACTAGTCCAATATAATCTTAAGAAATTGCCACAATGAGAGTCTGAAACTGGGGGAAGCTGGCAGATGTTCTACTTTCCAAAGCAAATATATTATGATATAGATGCAAAATTTTGCAATGATATATCTTGCCTTTGAAAATCTAACCCTTGGTCCAAATAGCATCTAGCGCCACAGCCAATATTGTGGTAAAAAATTTCTTAGTGCTGTTGATCTACTTCTTAGGCAAACTATTGGACGAGATGGCCTTCCCTGACCAATGAGACACACAACAACTAGGTCACTCACATCTCTGGATATTTCAACATGGACGACAGACACGTGACATTGATACAGTGTAATGTCAATGAGGTTGAACTAGATCTCAGGCTCATCATTGGTCGAGAAAGTCATCTCGACCAATCTCATGCGCGATATTTGGGTCAGTCATATATATACTGAAGGGCCATCACACTTTCCGTGAGTGAGCTGATACTGCTTTAAACTCGAAAGGCTGTATCTGCTTACTTGTAATGTAAGCAGCTACTGTGTTTGGTAATTGTGGCTGTGTATGTCAGTGTATACACATGACACACACCCGGCTCCAGGCTAACTGTGATTATGTAATACGTGAGGACTCGCCACCTTCTCACTTCTGACTGTGAACAAAATCTATTTAAATTGTAAATATATCAGGATTCAAGATATATATTTGTTCTTTTCAGCTCAACTATTCAAGATTGATATATTACAAACTTTCTTAGCGCCATTATTGATGAAATGATCAATTTTTAAGGCAGGATCGAACCAACTGTACAGAGACGGTAAGCCAGATGCGGTATGCCTGTGATCAGCTATCACCCGGCAAGCACAACTCATTGTCCCAATGCTGGGCTACTGTTGGCCCAGTGGTTATTGTGAATCAATGCACGCGGTTATACAGAAACATATTGCAATGCCCCTTATATATAAGTTAACTTTTTCATTGTGACGATTTGACTTGGGAAAAGGACAAAGTATGGAGAAATATTAACCCTTACACTGCTGCATAAAATTTGCAGCATGTGTGGTTTCCCACTAAGTAATATCTGGCACGCTTTTTCTTCAAAAAACATCTGATGAAAAATTGATATTAAAAGCCATTATATTACAAAATCAGTCAAAATCAGACACCACAAAACGAAAGTAAATTTTTTTTTTATTATTTGCTTGCACAGTACAGTAGTCCCCTCTGATACGACTTTCATACTGCCAGAGACCCACAGTCGCATCAAAGGGGTAGTCGTATCTGAGAGGAGTGAAAAAACTCTAGAAAAAATGTAAAATGGGCCGGATTTGATGTTTAAGACACCACCCTTTAAACACTCCATTTTTGTTGTGACAGTCTGATGAGCGCAGTTGACAGCCTGTGTTGATCGCCGGTTTTAACGGTAACACACGTAATTTAGAAGTACTGGAAGTGGCTTGTGTTTTCATAAGAATTGGGGCAATGTTTTTTCCACATCTCAATATAGGCTTTGCAGTACAAAACATGTGACATTGACTGTGACAGCTACTTTCAATTGATGTCGACCCGTCAAAAGTTAAGACTACTATATGCTGAATACTGAGTCCTAGTTTTCCATTGTGAGACAGCAAGAAAATTACCTAAAACGTGCCAGGTAGGGCGACGCAGTAGGGGCTGGTTTATTATATATGTGCACTGCACGCTACTTTTTTCAATCTTAGAGCGCGTGGGTGATATTTAACAGCGTATGGCTGAAACGCTGATCAATCTGTCTGACTCAATGATCACTGAGTCAGTGTAATGACCATGCAGTCATCACTTATGCTGTAAGCAATGCTGACGAGCTGCCGTCATTTTGACACAACTCAACGTAGGCCTACAGCCTAGTAGAGCCTACTTAATCCAGGTGCCGACATCAGGTGTCAAAAATAGCTGAGGTTCTGTTAATGTGTCACACACATTACACTCTTACTCAACCCGATCGATAATACATTGCTAAATAAAAAATTAAAAACAAATGTTATGGATGTACACTGTATTCTCAGTGCAATATTCAATGGCAAGCAGACGAGGCGAGCGTCTTCTATGTTAACCAAGATTGGAGTTAAACAGACAATACGGACAACGCCCGCACTAGCACAGATATTATCTTCACGTGTATTACACTGTAATGCATGTGGCTGTGAATATGGTCGGCGCGAGACGTTGGTGCGGTGTTGTTCTAATTATGGGTCATCGTCATCAATGGCGGCATGGGCTTGGCGTGTCGTGGCGGCGTACCCCGTTTACGTTTATTCTCAATGATGATAGACAGCTATACCCTATCATTATCTTATTTATATCATTATTTTCAGCATTGAATAAGTTTTCTGGTGATATTTATTACATGTCCGTACGACCATAATTGAAAAAGTTAGGTATTTGAAGCGGGATGTTTATGACAACTAGCAGACACATGTCGCGGACCTTCCGCCGTATCGGCCCTTAGCATGTTGAGGGCTGGTCCTATACATGTAGTAGTTACTAGGTGATATCTAAGTCAGCCGCTACAACGAGAATTGACCATTTTACGGTCTCATTACACACAAATACAATTTTTCAGTTAATATCAAAGAGATTTCTATAAAGAGCAATAACAATCGATTTTTTTAAATTTAAAAATTATATTTGAAAACGTATGTAATTCGTTATGTTTAGTAACATGCATATTTTATCAATTCTACCGTGATTCTACATATATTTTATGTACATACTGAAATTCTGAAAGGGCCCATTTATGGTTAACAAGAAATTATTGTAAGTGTGTGGATATATATAGAAAATTTGCGCTATATTGTAGGGAGGGAGGGGTGGGTGTGGAGTGCCTATGATTTGACCTTTAAATCTTCCATGGGGGTTCCGAGTAACATGGCTATAGGGTTCAATTTATGCATAAGCCATGGAGGCCGGCACCGATGGCTTATTCATATCGACTGCACGGGGCTTGTAACCTGGAGGTACCAGGCTTGAATCCCGGTCGGGCCGGATATTTGTCATCGTGGTTGTGCATATACAGTGCTCCAAACTGTTCAAAGGCCTGGAGTGTATACAGTGCTGCTTATGCTACTGTATACTATAAAGAACCCTTGAAGTCATTCGAAATAAGAGTAGGGCATAGTTAAAATCAGTTTTTTGCGACAGCAGGTATCTCGGATAATCTGGCGTTCACATCAGAAATTGACTGTTGTAAGACGAAATGGAACAAAGAAAAATTATCGTTTCGAAAAATAAACAAAGTTTATTATGAATAGTTTCATTCAGATATTCTCAATTCGGATCTAATAAAGAAACCAGAGAAAGATTTCTCGGCACTATTTCAACAGTATGCTTTTGTTTTTAGCTCTATTTTAGACAAACACGCTCTTGTAAGTACAAAGACTCTGCTCAGAATACACCAACTCCATGGATGACTCCGGAAATAATGAAGGCTAAAACCCTTCTCCACAATCTCGAGCGAACATGGAACAGATCTCGCACACATCTAGATCGTTCTCGTTACAAACATCAATGCCACCTGTGTAATAGAATGATGACAAAAGCTAAATAAAAATATTTAGCTGATGTTATTTCAGAAAATTCGGACAATCCCCGTCGCCTTTGGAACTCAATAAAAACATTCTGCATAGAATTTCACCTCCTTTTCTGCCAGAATTCACATCAGTAAAATCACTTTGTGATCATTTCTCTAGGTATATTGTGGATAAAATTGAAACTATCCGTTTCAAATTTCCAGATAAACCACAGCATATTCCACAAGTGCAAAAAACAGGAATTAGATCCAAAATGAACGTTTTTGAACGTGCGTCAGAAGATGAAATTAAAAAGCTTATTTTGAGCTC